>ML780149.1:194230-225292 GCA_009831015.1 Picea engelmannii | reverse complement strand
CCTTGTGGCTGTCTCTATTTGCTGCAGCATCAATTCTCCATACAATAATTCACCAATTCTTCAATATCTTACTCTTGCTAATTTGCTACTAACTTATTCCCATGAATCATCCCTTCAATATATAGGAAAGGATTGTGTAGTTAATTGGATAGAATGTAATCCCAAGATATCTGGAGATTCATGAATTTGCCAACCATTCAAACTCCAACTCATCCTTCTAGAAGATTCCTTTTAGAAGGATCGAGAACTTATTCGTTTTCTCCATTAAGAATCATTTCCGCACCCTGACCGTTGATACAGTGCGGAAGGTCCGCAGTTTGACTGAATGCAGCCTGCGGAAACAAGTCATTTTCGCATGACACTATATATGCAACCTGCGTACTATCTCCAAAAGAGTGATTTTGAGAAACTGACAAGTGTAACTTTCTTCATGAAAATGATCTTAAAGAAGAGCTAGATCTTCTATCACCATGTCATTATCATGTCATCATCTTGATAACCAAAAATGAGGATAACACTTGTATGCTTTCCTTATAATTGAGTAACCAACAAGTACTCCTTTGTCCACATGAGAGTCAAACTTTCCCATTCTACCATATTCTCTTTTCATGTAGCATTTTCTTCCAAAAACTCTGAAGTGCTTCACATTTGTTGGTCTTCCTTTCCATAGCTCATAGGGATTTTTATCAGTGTTGTTTCTAAGAATTACTCTGTTTTGAATGTGAAATGTTGTATGCACTACCTGTGTCCAAAATATATATGACAATTTGGAATCCATTAGCATTGTTCAATCCATTTCCTGTATTGTCTTATTCTTTCTTTTAACAACTCCATTCTGTTGAGGTATCCTAGCAGTGAAGAATTGTATTTTTATTCCATGACTGCTGCAGTGGTCCATAAATTCCTTTGAATTGAACTCTCCTCAATTATCAGATCTCAAGAATTTGATTCTTGAATCCATCTCATTTTCAACCATTTTCTTATAGATCTTGAAGTTTTCAAAAGCTTCTGACTTGTTCTTGAGAAAGCAAACTGCGATTATTCTTGTATAATCATCAACTAATAACATAAAGTATCTCTCACATTTTAATCCCTTTGTTGTAGTTGGTCCAACTAGATCAGTATGAACAATTTCCAGTGGTCTTGTTGTTGAATATTCCTTTGATTTGAACCTGGTCTTTGTTTTCTTTCCTTGTTGGCAATGCTTACATAAAGTATTGGTTGGTTTCATGATATGGGGAATTTCTCTGATTGCTTCTCTTTTGTTGACTTTGAAAAGGTTATAAAAATGCATGTGACCCATTCTTCTGTGCCATAGCCAACTTTCATCTTCCTTTCCTAGACAACACTTTTCATTTCCAATTTCACTTAACACATATATGTTGTTTGAATTTCTTGCAGCTGTACCGACCAATTTCCTTGAACATTCTCTTCTTATCTCACACTTTTGTGAACCGAAAGTAACTTTATAACCTTGGTCACACATTTGAATCACACTTAGAAGATTATGTTTCATATCTTCTACCAGTAGAACATTTTGTTCCTTTTTATTCTTGTTCCCAAATCGAACTGTGCCTTCTCCAATGATTTTGGATGAATTATCATTTTCGAAGGAGACTGATCCATTTCTTTGCTTTTGCAATGTAAGAAATTTGTCTCTATCACCTGTCATGTGTTTTGAACACCCACTGTCAACATACCAACCGTGTTTCTTCTGCTTAGCTTGTAGAGAGAATGTGCATTCTTCATTGCTATACTAATCTTTCTTTCTTATCCATGTCGTTTTTTGAAGTTCTTGTCTGTGACTGTCATTATTTTGTTGAGGTTCTTTAGTAGGGAATGTCATTCGACAAATTTTGGCCATGTGTACAAAATTTTTACATTTGTAACATTCCACTTTAGTGCTCAAAGATTCAAACCTATTGTAACTTCTTATTTGTGTTTCACTAGGTCTTCTTGAGTAACCCCTTTGTGTATGACTCTCAAATTTGTTATTGTTCCTGTTGTTAGCTCTGCAATTCACAAATGTATGTCCAAAATTATTACATGCATAGCTGTTAGCGATATTTCTTTCTTATAGGAGTTAAATATCAAAAGAATGGGTTAAAACCCACTTGTCCAAAGTTTCGGGCGATGATGCGCCCGTGGTAAGCAGCAAGCAAGACCGGGCGGTCTAGATTTGCGCGCCCAGATCGACGGCGTATAGCAAATTTCGGACCCCCCTTGCCTTCCGATCTTTAAACAGGGGGGGGGTCTGAGATCGGGGGCGAACCTCTCCGACGGTCCAGATGAGCGCGCCCGAATCAACGGCAGTAAAGATCATTTCGGACCCCCCCCCGCCTTTCTACCTTTAAGCGGAGGGGGGGGGGGGTCCGAGATCCCATGTGCAACTCTCCGATGGCCACGATCAAGACGCCCAGATCAACGGTGCTCATGCTGCCCCGCTCTCCTTAACTGCCATATGATTAACTAGCGTGGGCCTTCCTTCTGTCGTGTCATCCTTCCGTTCGCTTGTCCCCTATTGCAGCGTGTCATCCCTTCGCCTCTCCTTTTTTTTAGCCTGCGTGGCTCCCCTTCTTCCCACCTTCCACTCATTGCCTACCACGCATCCCATTCCTTTCCACGTCATTCTCTCACCCGAAGGCGAGATCATTTCTCCCGTCTTCTCCCCACCTATCCTGGTGCCTTCCACCATGGATCATCCTCCGCCACTCCTCCCTGTCATCACTCTCACTTCGCGCCACCCATTCTGCCCGCTCCTCTGATACCATCGTTCCTGCCATACATCATGTCCTCCGCGCTGGCCCTCAGGTCCGATCTTCAAGCTATTCATTTGTTCCAGGTGTCAGTGCGAGAGGTCTTCCCTATCTCGAGGTGATGAGTTGGCCTGGCCATTCTCGATCCCGAGAAGTAGTTATTGAAGCAGTTGAGGGTGGTTAGACATCGTCTCCGCCATAATGGGGACATCCTGCATTGAATTAAAAGCACGTCGATTCGCCGATGTAACTGTCAGAAAATCTATCGCGTCTGCCACAAGTTGCACGATTATTCAAAGATTGCGGCTGCAGAGTGTCAGAAGCCATGCAGACGCAAAGCTTTCAATGCATTGTCTCGATCTTGTTGCTGTTGTGGTTTTGAGTATATGTAGGCATTTTTGCCATTTTTGTATCTATCGATGGTAGAGCTAAGCTCCCGACTGTAAGGTTTCATCCATACTCTGGTTTCCTGGTTATGCCTCTGTGTTTGAGACTTCTTGGTTTATAACAAACAGTTTCCTTTCTTATCCATCTTTGTTTCATCTTTTGCTGGAGGGTTCACAGCTGAAGGATTCACGTGGACTTAACAATCTTGTTGCGATAAAGGATTTGTTGCGACATATTTGTATTCTCTGGTATTCGTGTTTGAATATAAAAGGATTTTGTGTTTGAATGCATTTCTTCTTCAGTCTGTTGCATACCTGATGTCTGTAACAGACCATTGTGCCTTTCTCGCGTAAGTCTTCCACCTACTCACCCTTTTACTACGACTCATTGTTTGGAGTTTATCAAGACCTCACTCTTTCATGCATGCTTGGTCTGGTTTCTGAGCTGATATGCTGCCGTTCTGAGCTTTCCTCCGTTTGATCACCCTTGAAATAAACCGTGACATTAAACTGATGGGCTTCGGGCTCTGCTCCTGCTAGCAATCCAGGAATGACTTCCGAAAGCTAACATTTCTGGCGCTGTTGCCGGGGACGAAGTTGAAGATTTTCCCTGGGCAGAACAACAACGATTAACTGATTTCTGAAGGTGCATCGGATATCAGAACTGGAAGATTGCTACTGTGCACCTGGCGACTCCACTGTGACGACTCCACTGGGGAGAACTTGTTCTATCAGTTGTGGCTTCAAGAGGTAGACACACGAGGTCTAATCCACATTTTCCTTTAGCCACACCAGAGGAAAACTTGGAAGCAGTGCGCAGAAAGGGAAAGAGCTCCGTAAAAGAGGTTGCTGCTATTGAAAAAGGTAAGATGCCATCCCCTTCTATGAAAACTCCAGTTTCTGATTTTCAGCTTCCTGGTCGTACTTCCTCGGAGGTTTCCCGTTTTCTGAACTTCGGGAGTGTTCCTGTTGAGTTTTCTCCTCCTGGCCTAGTATCAGAGGGAGAAATCCTTGTCACTCCCCCCTCAGGAGGTTTCACCACTCCTCCTTTGATTACTACTGTTGCACAGAGAAAAATGCTCGTGCATCCGGGTCCTTTAGACCTCTCTCTGTTTTCCCCGTTCCCTCCTGTGAACACCTCTGTTCCTATTTCACCTGTTCACACTCCATCTCCTCCAAGTTCTCCTCCACACCACATCCCTATGGCCGGTGCTAATCCCCCTCAGAACAAAATGGATGCCATAGTTGCTGCTAGGTATGCTCCTTTGATTCTTCCTCAGCCTTTGAATCCTCTCCCTGCTGGAGACTATTTGAAATGCATGCCCATGTTCAGTGGTGAGGAAGACATAACTGCTGAAGAGCACTTGGCTGCTTTTTATAGTTATGCAGATAACCTCAATATTGAAAATGAAGATGTCTGGATGAGAGTCTTTGTCCAGAGTTTGGATGGTGAGGTTAGAAAGTGGTTCAGGGGCTTGGCCCCGGGATCTATTGCTGGTATCGAAGCCTTGGATAATGTCTTCCTGAGGCAGTGGGGGGATAGAAAAGATTACATATATTACATGACTGAGTTTGGGTCCCTGAAGAAGCAGGAAGGAGAGTCAGTCTCTGACTTTTCCAAAAGATTCAATAGGATGTATAATAAGATTCCTGCAGAAATAAAGCCCTCAGAAGCCTCTGCTCAAATTTCATATGCTAGTGCCTTTGACCCTGATTTCTGTCTCGTGTTAAGGGAAAGAAGAGCCACTTCTTTAGCTCAAATGCAAGATGCAGCTATAGAAGTAGAATCCAACATACTAGCTGCCGACAGACTGAGGAACAAGGCTGACACAGACAGAAGAAAAGGAAAAGCAGAAGCTTCGACCTCTGACCCCACCATCCCCGGTCCATCATTGCCCCACCCTCAAGCAAATGAGTTGGCACAAGTAATTAACTTTCTTAAAGAAGAGGTGGAAAGATTGAAGGTGGAAAGGAGGCAGATGTATAAAGGCCCACAGCACACTGAGAACAGAGGAGGCTTCAAAGATCAAACACTTTTTCTCCCCCTACTATGCATAAAGAAAAAGAAAGAGACAGAGATGACCAAAGGATTCAGGCCCCCTTCCAGAACAATTTTGTGGCTGATGAAGAGGAAGCAGAAACAGATGAGCCTGAGCACGAAATTCACTCTTTAGAAGTCATTCCTCCTTTCCCCCACCTAACTAAGTCAACATATGAGGAATCCCTCATGAACAGTCAGCTACATGAATTGAGTAGAGGGGACAAAGCTGGCAGTGGTCGAGGCAGGTATAATCTGAGATCTGATAAGAAGGCAGCAGCACTTGATATTCCCGAGTCATCCACTAGAGCAAAGAAGCATGCCGAAGAGATAGCAGACAGCAACAGAGGTAAGAAGGCCCAACCTCCCTCCCCTATTATTCAAGGTCATGCTCCCAAAATTAGAGAAATTCCAAAGCTTGCATCTTCCTTTAATTTCGAGCACGAGATTCAAAAGATCAGAATCCCTGTGCCTCTCACTGAGTTAATCAAACATGGGGAATTCAAAAGGCGCTTCTCCGACCTATTAAAATCTGAAGCCACTAGCCCTTCCATAGACTTCATAAGCCTCCAAGATGAAAGGCCTGCAGTGGTCCTAGGTCCTATGGTAGAAGACAGAGATGATTCATCCCCTCCCTTCTACACCTCCCTGAACATACATGACAAAGTACTGCATAATTGCCTAATGGATTCAGGGGCCTCCCACAACCTCATGCCTAAATCCGTCATAGAAGAACTAGGATTAGAAGTCACTAGAGCCTATCATGACCTCTATTCCTTTGACTCCAGGAGGGTAAAATGTTTAGGAGTCATCAAGGACCTAGCATATTCCCTATTTCAGCTACCCATGAAAAGTATGGTCATGGATATAGTGGTAGCTAATGTTCCTCCCAAGTTTGGCATGTTGTTGTCAAGATCCTGGATTAAGAGACTTGGAGGAACGCTGCAGATGGACCTCACATATGCCACCATTCCAGTCTTTGGAGGAGAACATAGAAGGTTGTACAGAGAAGCCCAGCTAGCCTACATTGTCAGTGATGAAGAAAACCCCACAAATCATCCAATCTATGCCTTAGACACTGACTTAGGATCTAGCCTATTGCAGTTCACTGATGAACCTGAGCCCCCTTTACAGATCAGAAAGCAGCTCAGTCTCGAGCAGGGAATGCCCTCCCCAACTACCTCTGTTTGGAAGATGTTCTTTGATGGAGCTTCTTCCAGTATAGGTGCGGGTTCTGGAGTGGTATTCAAGTCTCCTTCTCAGGAAACCATATCGCTGTCATACAAGATGGAATTTGAAGTCACCAATAACGTGGCAGAATATGAAGCTCTGGTTCTGGGATTGAGGGCTGCAAAATAAATGGGAATTAGGGAAATAGCCGTGTTCGGAGATGCAGAATTAATTGTCCAGCAGGTCAAAAACGTCTATCAGACCAAGCACCTGCATCTCAAGAATTATAGGAACGAGGTATGGGACCTTATTGATAGTGTTTTCCTGGATTTTAACATCTCTTTTATTCCAAGGGAAGAAAATTCTCCAGCTGAATTTCAGGCCTTCTCGGCCAGCTTATTCAAATCTCCTGCGCTTCCCACTGATGGATCGGAGGTGGAAATAAGATATAGACCTTCCGTGCCAGACAATGTCAAACATTGGAGGGTATTTGAAGATGATCAGGAGATTGAGAAATTCCTCCAATCCATCGATGACTTCTCTGCATTGCAAATAGATGAGGACCAGGACCCTGACGAGGAGCCTGATCACCACCCTGAGGAGTTGTTGAATAAAGTTGTTGACCATCAGATTATTCAACTGCCGAGCAATCATATACCACGGGGACTGATCCCACTAGAAAGATTGTTCGATGGGAATGACGTGGCAGTGAAGGGCAGAATTTCAGGTGATGATGCTGACACGACTGAATGCAACATAGGCACACTAGAGGAGCCCAAGTTTGTCAAGCTGTCAAAAAGTTTGACTGAGAAGCAGAGGATCGGATATACTAAGTTGCTGAGGGAGTTTGCTGACGTGTTCGCATGGACCTACGAAGACCTCAAGACATATGACACGTCAGTCATTGAGCACAAGATCCCACTGAAGGAGGAGGCTAGACCTTTCAGGCAGAAGCTGAGACAGATAAATCCAACGCTGCTACCTGTCATGGAGAGGGAGGTGAAAAAGCTGCTGGATGCCCAAATCATAGTCCCCTTGAGATACTCCAGCTGGGTTGCCAATTTGGTCCTAGTAAGAAATAAGAGCATAGAAATCAGACTCTGTGTCGATATCAGGAACCTGAACATGAATTCGAGGAAGGATAATTACCCCCTGCCCAACATGGAACACATATTGCAGAGGGTCACTGGCGCATCCAGGATATCTATGATCGATGGCTTTTCTAGCTATAACCAGATATCAGTCATGACCGAGGACAGGGAAAAGACAGCCTTCACCACTCCTTGGGGCACATTTATGTATGCCAAGATGCCATTTGGGCTAATGAACGCGGGAGCAACGTTTCAGCGAGCCATGGACATAGCCTTCATCGGGGAAAAGGATAAGTTTGTGGTGATATATTTAGATGACATAACAGTCTTCTCCAAGACTGATATTGAACACCACTCCCACTTGAGAAGAGTTTTTCTGAAGTGCCGCAGGTTTGGCCTTTCCCTAAATCCCAAGAAATCATTGTTTGCCATGCAAGAGGGGAAGCTGTTAGGCCATATAGTCTCAGTAGAGGGAGTGAGAATTGATCCTGATAGGGTAAAGGCAATCCAGGCCCTGTCACTTCCTAGGTCTAAAAAGGAGGTCCAAGCTTTTCTGGAAAGGATTAATTTCCTGAGGAGATTTATCTCAAATTTTGCTGAATTGGTGAAACATATCACAACCATGCTCAGGAAAGGACATGAGATAAAATGGACTACTGAACCCAGGGAGTCTTTTGACCAAATAAAGAAAGCATTGACTGAAGCCCCTGTGCTAGTCAGTCCAGACTATTCTAAAGATTTTATAATATTCTCTTTTGCTTCTTTTGACATAGTGGCAGCGGTTTTGTTGCAGAAAAATGATCAAGGGCAAGAGCAGACTATTGCCTTCTTTAGTAAGGCACTGAGGGATGCAGAGCTCCGATATGAGATCATGGAGAAACAGGATTATGCCTTGGTGAAAGATCTCAAAGCTTTCAGGGTCTATGTCTTGCACTCAAAGATCATTGCATATGTCCCTTCGACCTCTATGAAGGACATCCTTATACAGCCTGACATAGACGAAAAAAGAAGTAAATGGATCGCCAAGAGCCTAGAATTTGACTTGGAGATCAAGCCCACCAAGCTAATAAAAGGGCAGGGTTTGGCCAAGCTCCTGGCCGAATCCAATCATAAAGCCTTGGAAATCAATTTGATCAATGAGCAGCCTGAACCATCCAACAGGTATTTCCAAAGCATTGTGCCACTATCAGCATGCCCCTGGTACAAAGATATCTTGTATTTCCTGCAGAAGTTGAGACCCCCTGAAGGGATGGAGAAAAGCAAGGCAAGAGCTTTGAAGCTCAAAGCGGTCAGGTATTGCCTTATTGGTCAAGCCTTGTATTGGAAGGACCCCCAGGGAATTTTGCTAGTGTGTCTGGACCAGCAACAGGCCCAGAAGGTTATGAACGATTTTCATAGCGGTCTCTGCGGAGGCCATTATTTTTGGAAAACCACAGCTCACAAGATCCTCCGAGCTGGGTATTACTGGCCCACCTTATTTCCAGATGTCTGCAGGGAAGTTAGAGCTTGCATCAAGTGCCAGAATTTCTTAGGGAAGCAGCAGCTCAAATCCCTGCCATTGAAGCCTGTGGTGGTCTCAGCGCCCTTTCAGCAGTGGGGATTGGACTTCATCGGGGAGATTCATCCTCCCTCAAGTGGTCAGCACCGATGGATTCTGACAGCAACTGACTACTTCACTAAATGGATAGAAGTTGTTCCTACCAGAAGCACTTCACACAAAGTAATCATCAGCTTCCTGGAGGACATCATAGCTAGGTTTGGCTGCCCTAGCAAAATTGTAACTGATAATGCTTCTCCATTTCGGTCCAAGCCTCTGATCAAATTCTGTGAACAATTTGGAATTTCACTGATCCACTCCACTCCCTACTATCCTCAAGGAAACGGGCTAGCAGAGTCCTCTAATAAAAGTCTAATCAAGCTTATCAAAAGGCTATTGGAGGATAATAAAAGGGCCTGGGATTCAAAGCTCAAATTTGCACTTTGGGCCGATCGAGTGACAACAAAGAAATCCCTGGGCCTTTCTCCCTTCCAGCTTGTGTATGGGATTGGGGCCGTCTTCCCCACTCAACTTGCCTTGCCCGTGGCAAATCTCCTCCAAGACTATGAAGGGGAACCTAACCATATGCTTAGAAGAATTCATCAGATGGTGGAGGTGTAGCAGATCAGAGAACAAGTCCTGGACAGAGCTTACAACCGTCAGCAGAAGATCAAACAGGCTTTTGACAGGAAGAATAAGAAGACATAGTTTGAACGGGGCGATCTCGTGCTCAAGTGGGATGCACCCAGACAGGAAAAGGGAAAACACAGTAAATTCGAGGCCCTCTGGTTCGGGCCTTTCAAGATCCTTGAAGTATTTTCCAATAACACTTATAGGTTGCAGGATCTGGAAGGCGATGAAGTTTTCAGTGGCCCAGTCAATGGGCATTTCTTAAAGAAGTGTTTTATGTGAGCCGCAGCTGGCTCGTTTCATTTTTGTCTTGTAAATATGGCTTTTGTTTTTGTTTTATTTTTCGGATTAATAAATGACTCCATAGCCCAACAACAAAGGCACTAAGTCTGCAAAAGAGTTCTTAAAGCATCACAGAGACGACTCTATCCCCCATGGAGCCAAAATGTTAGCGATATTTCTTGCTTATAGGAGTTAAATATCAAAAGAATGGGTTAAAACCCACTTGTCCAACGTTTCGGGCGATGATGCACCCATGGTAAGCAGCAAGCAAGACCGGGCGGTCTAGATTTGCGTGCCCAGATCGACGACGTACAACAAATTTCGGACCCCCCTTGCCTTCCAATCTTTAAACAGGGGGGGGGGGGTCCGAGATCGGGGGCGCACCTCTCCGACGGTACAGATGAGCACGCCCGAATCAATGGCGGTAAAGATCATTTCGGACCCCCCCCCGCCTTTCTACCTTTAAGCGGAGGGGGGGGGTCCGAGATCCCATGTGCAACTCTCTGACGGCCACGATCAAGACGCCCAGATCAACGGCGCTCGTGCTGCCCCGCTCTCCTTAACTGCCATATGATTAACCAACGTGGGCCTTCCTTCTGTCGTGTCATCCTTCCGTCTGCCTGTCCCCTGTTGCCGCGTGTCATCCCTTCGCCTCTCCATTTTTTTAGCCCGCGTGGCTCCCCCTTCTTCCCACCTTCCACTCATTGCCTACCACTCGTCTCGTTCCTTTCCACGTCATTCTCTCACCCGAAGGCGAGATCATTTCTCCCGTCTTCTCCCCACCTATCCTGGTGTCTTCCACCATGGATCATCCTCCGCCACTCCTCCCTGTCATCACTCTCACTTCGTGCCACCCATTCTGCCCGCTCCTCCGATACCATTGTTTCTGCCATACATCATGTCCTCCGCGCTGGCCCTCAGGTCCGATCTTCAAGCTATTCAGTTTTTCCAGGTGTCAGCGCAAGAGGTCTTCCCTATCTCGAGGTGATGAGTTGGCCTGGCCGTTCTCGATCCCGAGAAGCAGTTATTGAAGCAGTTGAGGGTGGTTAGACATCGTCTCCGCCATAATGGGGACGTCCTGCATTGAATTAAAAGCACGTCGATTCGCCGATGTAACTGTCCGAAAAATCTATCGCGTCTGCCACAAGTTGCACGATTATTCAAATATTGCGGCTACAGAGTGTCAGAAGCCATGCAGACGCAAAGCCTTCAATGCATTGTCTCGATCTTGTTGTTGTTGTGGTTTTGAGTATATGTAGGCATTTTTTCCATTTTTGTATCTATCGATGGTAGAGCTAAGCTCCCGACTGTAAGGTTTCAGCCATACTCTGGTTTCCTGGTTATGGCTCTATGTTTGAGACTTCTTGGTTTATAACAAACAGTTTCCTTTCTTATCCATCTTTGTTTCATCTTTTGCTGGAGGGTTCACAGCTGAAGGATTCACGTGGACTTAACAATCTTGTTGCGATAAAGGATTTGTTGCGACATCTTTGTATTCTCTGGTATTCGTGTTTGAATATAAAAGGATTTTGTGTTTGAATGCATTTCTTCTTCAGTCTGTTGCATACCTGATGTCTGTAACAGACCATTGCGCCTTTCTCGCATAAGTCTTCCACCTACTCACCCTTTTACTATGACTCACTGTTTGGAGTTTATCAAGACCTCACTCTTTCATGCATGCTTGGTCTGGTTTCTGAGCTGATATGCTGTCGTTCTGAGCTTTCCTCTGTTTGATCACCCTTAAAATAAATCGTGACATTAAACTGATGGGCTTCGGGCTCTGCTCTTGCTAGCAATCCAAGAGTGACTTCTGAAAGCTAACAATAGCATAAACCAATAAATATAGTTTGATACCTGGGAGTTGAATATCTTTTGAAAGAAGGTGCTCTTATGAGTCCTTCTTCTTCTTGAGGCCTATTTGTCTATTGTTGATTCTAAAATCTGAATCTTCTCAGTGGAGGAGTGTCCCTGTAATCTTCCTTGTACATCTTCCTATCCTCTTTGATTGTTTCTGCATAGCTTTTTGGATTTGTTTCTTGCTCTGTTGTTTTTGAGATTGATCCCTTTTCTATCTGATTGTATCCAAGTCCAGACTAGTCAAGATGAGATTTTTGACTACTGATAATGTCATCCATAACTTTTGAGCTATTCTGCATATTTTTCTTTTGAATATCCTTTCTTAGTGTGACAAATTATGCTTCCATGTTTCCAATGATCTTGTCCTTTTCTTCTAGTTGTTCTTTGAGTGCTTCTTCAATTATTTTATTTTATTCTATTTGAACCTCCAATCTTGTGATCATTTGTTCTAGTTCTCGAGTATCCTTTTTCTTGTCTAGTTCTACTTGTAGATTCTTGTTTTTCTTCTT
Organism: Picea engelmannii; assembly: GCA_009831015.1. Taxonomy (NCBI): domain Eukaryota; kingdom Viridiplantae; phylum Streptophyta; class Pinopsida; order Pinales; family Pinaceae; genus Picea; species Picea engelmannii. The sequence goes on along the minus strand of ML780149.1, from coordinate 213,036 downwards.
TTCTCTTCTGATAACTTCTATGGCACACATTAATTCTTCTCAATAGTCAACTTCCGCCTCTTCAATTTCGTCTTCGACTTCTTCATATCCTTCTTTGGCTTCTTCATATTCTTCTTCGGAGTCTTCTTTGTTAGAATCGTTTACTTCCATGAATATAACTCTTCATTTCTCACTGTCATTGATTTCATCTTCATATGATGATGAGATGTCATCTTTGATGCATAAGATTTTCTTGAAATCTTTCTTTGTAGTACTTTTTCCTTTATATGTTTGTTTTCCTTTTGAGTAACCTTCATTATTTATCTTTTTCTTATGAGAACATTTGTTAGCAAAATCACCAATACCATCACAATTAAAAAAAATTAAAGGAAGCTTACGTCTATATCTACCATTGGTTCCCTTGTTCAGTTTTTTGACAAAGTTGGCCACTTCTTCATCATCTTTCGAGACGTCGTTGTTGTTGCTATATTCTTCTTGTTCATTTTTCTTTTGCTTTGATCTTTTGGATGCTTTGAAGGCTGCTTCTTTTACATATGGATTTTCTTGTTCAGTTCTCATTTCATATGCTGTGAAGATTCCATGCAGTTCGTCCATGCTTATTGAGTTCAGATCTGATCTTTCTTCTAGTGCTGATATCTTAGGGTTGAATCTCATAGGAAGAGATCTTAGTACTTTTTGAACAATTACAGATTCTTCGATTTCTTCTCCCAATCCTATGATTACAGTCATTGTTTCGTCAACTCTTAAGAAGTAGGCTGCAATATTCTCATCTTCCTTCATTTTTAGTTGTTCGAACTAACCTCTGTAAGTTTGAAGTTTTGTTGCTTAGGCTTTTTTATCTCCTTCATAAATATTTCGAAGCTTGTCCCAAATCTCTTTAGTGGATTTACAATGTGAAACTTTATTGAATATTGTTTCACTGAGACCATTCAAAAGTTCATTTGTAGCTTTGGAATTATTCTAACCAAGTTTCACTACTTTGTCATTTGTTGGTGAACTGTTGGTACTATGTATCCATCTACAATTGATTTCCAAATTTAAAACCCATGTGCTTGTATATATGTCTTCATCCTTATGCTCCAAAAAGCATACTTTTGTCCATCAAAGTGTTGTATTCCATTTTTATATGAGTTAGTACTCTCCATGATCTACCTTTCAGTGATTAAACTGATTTCTGAAGGAACCTACTCTGATACCAATTGTTGGATTATTGAGAGGGGAGGGTGAATCAGTAATAGTGTAATTATAATCCTTTTTCTCCAAATAATCTGGGTGTTATATCAATGTAGAATTATTATCCAATAATGAGAAATAAGAAATGAACAATCACACACATACATAGTACACCGGTGTTTTACGTGGAAACCCAAATTGGGAGAAAACCACAAAATGTTTTATCTTATATGTCTTGAAGAATTACATTCATTGGAAGCACTAACTTCCTTTGTTTTCCAAATGCAACTAGAAGGAGGCTCCAACCCCCTAGTTTCTCAGGCTACAAACTGAGGGAAGCTCCAACTCCCCAATTCTCTGGCTACAACCAGAAGGAGACTACAACCCCCTATGTTCTCTGACTACAACTGGAAGGTGGCTACAACCACATGTCCTTGCCCCATCCAACTGCCCTGAAGTAGAAGTAGAATGTGGAACCACTGTCACACTATCACTATGATATATAGTGCTATAAACATGTACCAATAAACCTGAACCATGCATCAACCTATACCTCAACTTGTAATCAACCTGTACCATAAACAAGTGCATCAACCATGCAACAACCTGTACCAAACAATTTGTAATCAACCTATACCATAAACAAGTGAAACCAACCATGTACAAAGTATGTACCAATCATGTGTCAAGTACTCATCAATATGTACCAACATCATCAACTATACACCTCATGTATGTGCCAACTCATCAACTACTTGTCTCAACCATGTACCCAACTTGTACCTCAACGAAAAGACCTCATCAATTTCATCATCCAAATATGATTTGTAACTCTGTAATAGACCTGGTGTATATCATCACATACCTGCAAACCTTCCTTAACTTTAACAACAAGAGACTAGCATTTTCATCAAACGTTTCTTTACTCTCACAAGACTAGTTTTGGATTAGCCAACAACCCTAACTTGAAATAATCATAACTTTGTACTTGTAATTAATAAATATATGAAACTGATACACAATGTTCTTCAGTGTGTTTTATACAATTCCTCCAGGTTTCACTACTTGGAACCTCTCAGAAAAGGATTTATGGCAAAAATGGCACACCTTGCTGAATTCTGGTTTATTATAGAGAGTGACCTTGTAGAGCATGCCATGCATGGAATATTTGTTGAATTGATATGAAAATTATTGGCATGTTTTATAGGCAGCGTATGCTTTTCATTGATGGCAAGTACAGTAGTGATGATGGCTTGAGTACAGGTACAATGTGCCAAGTGGGCACCAGAATTATTTTAGGGAGACGCAACAAAGCAAGCTTGTGAAGACTAGAAGAGATAGTGCAGAGGTGCATGCAGAGTGAAAGAGTGTGCTTGCTCATTTGATGGAAAATAGGCAGGCAAGGAAGATCTGCAGAAATGATGGCATGGAAATATTAGCAGCGATGAAGGCATGGAAAGATCAGGGCACCATAAAGACTCCATTTCGGAGTTTCGCAGACCGGGAAATCAAAGATCAAAGGAACATTAACCTTTGAAGTAGTGAACCCTGAAATCCCAAAAGGTGAAATATCAGAGCATGTCAAAGACTCCATTTTAGAGTTTTAGATACTGGGAGTTGGAGGAGTCAAGAGTCGAGACTCTTCATCACAGGAGTCCCGAAGTCACGAAATCCGAAATTGAGAATGTCAAAGACTCCATTTCAGAGTTTCAGATACTAGGAGTTGGAGGAGTCAAGAGTTGAGACTCTTCATCACAGGAGTTCCAAAGTCACAAAATCTGAAATTGAGAATGTCAAAGAGTCCATTTCGGAGTTTCAGATACCCTAAGTTGGAGGAGTCAAGAGTCAAGACTCTTCATCACAGGAGTCCCGAAGTTGCAAAATGTGAAACATCGAAACGTTGATCTGACTCCATTTAGGAGTTGTAGATACTGGAATATGGAAGTGTCAAACACTTCATCAAAGAAATGTCGAAATGCGAAAAACACCTTTCAGTGCAGGTTTTGGATATCGGGAGTTGGAGTGTCGAGATACTTCTCCACAGGAATGCCGAAATGAAAAATCGACAAAGCACTTTATGGATAAGCGCTTGGTCATCGCCAGTGGTCACATCATCAAAGATATGTAGAGAAGAGCTCGAAGAGACAAGCTCCATTTTAGATTTTGGGACATGGAGAGTCGAGACGACTCTATACAGAATCCCCAAAGTTCCGAAATGCGAAATGTGTGCTCAGAATTAGCCTCTGGTCACAGCGAATGGTCACATTGACGAAGGCTCAAGGGAGGAGCTAGCATGAAGCTAATCTCCATTTCAGAGGTCGTGACTTGGAGAGTCGAGATGCCTCACAACAGGATTACCAAAATGCCAAAATGCGAAACACTTTTTGGCTCAGCCTATGGTCACAACCAGTGGTCACATCTACAGAAGATGGAGGAAGGAGCTAGTGCAACCAAAATCCATTTCAGGGATCGCAACATGGAGCGTAAAGAAATATTCACCATAGGATTGTTGAAATGACAAAATGCAAAATGGGGAAATAAACGCAAGACCCTACAGATTCAATCCAACGGTGCAAGTGAATTTGAAAATGATTGGAGGGCTACTGTTGCACTTCATAGTGTAACTGCTAGAAAGGACTGATGGTTTTTGCCAGAGGACTCGAAGAGAATTCAGAGAGATCACCAAAGAATATGAAGTGTCTCAAGATATATTCCATTGGAATGAAGACTGTTTATAGAGGCTATTGACAGATGTAAGACAGTTGGAGCCTGGAAATGCAACATAGGGAATGAGCTCAACTGTGATAAAGAAGACGAAGAGTCTCAACTACTGGAGAGGCTAAGGAATATCAACATAATTTCCAGTTATGATGGACGCATGGGTTTAACTTCCAGAGAAGATGAAGAGTCACAATGATGATCAGGTATAACACTTGACATGAGTAGAACATGCAAAATAGAGAGAGTCTGTTGATGCTCGAGTGAGTGAAGCGGTGGGAGGATGAAGTGGCAGTGAATATCCCGATGTGGATAATCGTGGAATGGCAGAGAGAGAATGCAGAAGCTTTGCACATAGAGCATGCACAAGGTGCACAGAGACTATAAGAATGTAGAAGAAAGAAGAGATGGGGGCTGTTATTGTTGGGATAGATTCATGCGGGTAGAAGGAGGCAGTGTGTAGCAACTGAAATGTACAGAAGAGGAATGGTGCATTGAATGGACATGGCGCACAAAGCATAAAAGGAAGAAGAACATAAAGTGCAAAGGATATGTGTAGGAAAACAGTGAGGCAGACAGAGCAGGGTAGTGTAGCAGAACAGTGATGAAACTGGTAAGCCATTGATGAACATTATATCACCGTAATTAGTTTCAATAGAAAATATTGATATTTGAGGGTGGCTGGGAGGTGCTAGGGAGGACCGTTGTCCTCAGAGGTTCAAGTGAGTGCTTGAACACAGGGAGTTGTAGCTTCCATCTGGTTACAGCCAGAGAAACCAAGGTGGTAGTGTGGTGCAAGGGAGAACATTGGTTCTCTGATATACAGGTTGGTGCCTGTGCAACTAGAAGTTGGTGCTTCCATCCAGTTGGTGTTGGAACTCTTAGGGAGTTGGTGCTTCCTTCTAGTGGGTGCTAGAGAAACCAGGGAGTTGGTGCTTCCTTCTAGTGGGTGCTAGAGAAACCAGGGAGTCGGTGCTTCCTTCTAGTGGGTGCTAGAGAAAATAGAGAGTTGGTGCTCTCAGCAAGTTGCAGCTTGCAAAATAGAGGTTGTAGCCTCACAATGAGTTGGAGATAATATGTATGATAATGTAGAGAATGTAAATATTACTTATCATATAAAGAAGAAGATGTTTTTACCCTTTATGTGTTTCCTCAGGAAATATCTATCTCTGTGTATCTCATATGTGTGACTGATGATGAATGTTCTATTGTTTACTTCCCTGCATTATTGTGATCATCATTGAGAGTTTTGTAATGAATTTAAAATGAGCATAATTGTTTAAGCTCGGTAACAACTGATTCACCCCCCCCCCCTCTCAGTTGTCCAACAATTGGTATTAGAGCAGGCCCCTTTTATCTAAGGGTAGATCCTAGAGCTTAAACATGTCAATCCATGAAGGAAATTCAACCAATAAGGCCCCTCTGTTCAATGTAACAAACTTTGCATTCTGGAAAGTTAGAATGAGAACCTACATAATGGCTTTAGGTGCAGATGTCTGGGATGTGGTAGAAACTAGTTATGTAAAGCCAGTTGTACTAGCTAATAAGGATGACAAGCTAGAATTTAGCTTCAACGCTAAGGCTATGAATGCTATCTTGAGTGGGCTTGCAGAAGAAGAATTCATAAAAGTTATGAACCTAGGAACTGCCAAAGAAATGTGGGACAAACTCATTAGCAGTTATGAAGGTAATGAGAAGGTAAAGGACACCAAGCTTCAAACCTACAGAGTACAGTTTGAATAGCTGAAGATGAGAGAAGATGAAACTGTTGGAAAATACTTTCTGAGAGTTGAAGAACTGGTAAATCCAATGAAAGCACTTGGTGAAAAAATTGAAGAACCTTATTTAGTTCAGAAAATTTTGAGATCTCTACCAGATAGGTTCAACTCGAAGGTCTCTACTATAGAAGAACTTAATGATCTAAAAACCTTGGAGTTTGATCAACTTCTAGGAACATTTACTGCATATGAAATGAGAATAGTTAAAGATAAACCCACCTCCATAGAAGCATCATTTAAGGTAGACAAGAATGAGGATTCTAAGCCTGATGAAATTGAAGCAAAATTCATGAGAAAACTAAAGAAAGGATCAGGCAAATACCAAGGTAAGTTTCCCTTCAAATGTTTCAATTGTGCTAAAATAGATCATTTTGCAAATAAATGTCCACACAAGAAACATGATAAGAACTCTGAAGGTGAAAAGAAGTTCAAATCCAAAAGATTTGATAAAAAGAAAAGTTTATGTGTAAATAATGATGACTCCTCAGAAGACACTAATAGTAACTCCTCCTCAGAAAAGAAGGCAAGATGTAAAGCTCTAGAAGAAGAAGTAGTGAAAACTAGGAAAGAGTTGGAAAAGTTTCAAGCCTTGTATCATCAAAATTTGTCAAGTATCAAAGCCTCAGAAGGATTAGCCACCATTATGAATCAGCAAAGGAATCCAAATTTGAAAATAGGTTTGGGTTATGAAGAGGGATCAAGTAGTGGTCAGCCAAGCAACGATGAACCCATCAAGTTTGTCAAATCTACAACCGATGACACCAACAAACCTGCAGAAAAAAAAAGAGATAATCAACCGCGCAAGAGAAGTAATGAAAGAGGTATCAGAACTAAAACTATGGATCAGAGAAGTAATGTACTCTTTGTTCAAAGAAATCATCAACATAGAAGAAATCGACCTTCTCAAAGAAGACAACCATTTTCCAAGTACCAATGTTTTTTCCATGGATATTGTTTCTTTTGTTCTAACTTTGGTCATAAAGCTGTAAACTATTCTTTAAAATTAAATTATGAGCAATCAAGACATTCAAGGTTTAGATATCTGCCACAACAAAGAATGAGACAGCCAAGTAACAAACCACCACAGACTGCAAATCACTTGATGGATGGAAAAAGGACACAGGTTAAGCATAGCAATCATTATGATCCTTTATTTGACAAAACAGAATGTTACATCTGTCATAACTATGGACACAAATCTGTTGACTGTCACTTAAGGAACTATGATCCAGATTTGAATTCCCCTGCTGAAAATGTCAAGGTTTGGAAGAATAAAGAAAGTGACAGGTGTGGATTAGTGTTGTCAACACAAATACAAATGAACCCTTGATATATAAATAGTAAATGCTCCAAACATATGACGGGAGACAAAGGTAAGTTTCTATCTCTAAGTGAAATAAAATCAGGAAACATAACCTTTGGAAATGATGCTCCAGGTAAAATAAAGGGTAAAGGGATAGTGAGTTTAAGTAATGGAAAAGGAAAAGCCTAAGATGTTCTACTTGTAGATGGGCTGAAACATAATCTGCTCAGTGTAAGTCAAATGTGTGACAGAGGATGTGAAGTGGTGTTCACGTCCAAGGACTGCAAGATAAAGTCTGTAAACTCAAGACAAGTGGTGGCCAAAGGCATAAGGACAGAAAATAATGTATATGTGTTGAAATAATATAGAGAAGAGTGTCATCTAAGAAAACATGATGAAATATTGTTATGGCATAGGAGACTTGGCCATCTAAACTTTGACCACTTAATCAAGCTCAAAAATCTTGAGGCAGTAAAAGATCTTCTGAGAATATCAAATCCCCAAGATTCTATGTGTAAACCCTGCAAAGTAGGAAAGCTAACCAGGACACAATTTAAGTCCAAGATCTCTACTTCAATAAAGAAACCACTCCAACTAGTTCATATGGATTTATGTGTACCATCAAGACAGGAAGGCATAGGGAAAGAAAACTACTTCATGTTGATTATTGATGACTACTCCAGAATTACTTGGGTTGCTTTTCTCAAGGAAAAAGTTGAAGCATTTGAGAAGTTTAAAATATTTAAGGCTTTAACCGAGAATCAAACAGGCGAGAGGTTAAAGGCAGTAAGATCGGACAGATGAGGAGAATTTACGTCAAGTGATTTCAAGGAATTCTGTGATAAGCATGGGATCAAGAGAGAATACACAATCCCAAGAACTCCACAACAAAATGGACTAGTTGAGAGGCAAAACAGAACAGTGCAACAAATGGCTAGGTCAATGATGAATGAGAAGAACATTAGTAAAACCTACTGGGTAGAAGCAATACACACAACAGTCCATGTTCTTAACAAAGCCCACCTCAGACCACAAAGTGACAAGACACCTTATGAACTGTGGTATGGGAGACCTACTTCAATCAAACACTTCAAAGTCTTTGGGAGTAAATGTTACATAAAGAATAATGATGAGAACCTTGGAAAATATGATGACAGGTCTGATGAATGTATCTTCTTACGGTATGCTACAAACATTAAAGGATAGAGATGCTATAATAAGAGGCTGCATAAAATGGTTGACTGTATTGACATAAAAGTTGATGAAGGAATCCCAACAACAGAGGTGTAAAATAATGAGTCTTCTATAGAGGACACAGTTAAAGATGAAGATGAACAGGTCCAAGAATAAGAAAATGAAGACTTTGAATCAGATCAGTAGACAGATACTCAGATAGACTCAAATCAACAGACAACTTCAAATTCCTCCTCCAGAATCACTCAAAAGAATCATCTTGCAAGTCAGATAATTGGTGAAAAAGACAAAGGTGTACAAACCAGGAGAACGATAATCAAAAACACCGAACAATCACATATAGATTTCATATCCATGCTAGAACCCAAGAATTTTAATGAATCTAGCAAAGATGACCATTGGGTTAAAGCAATGAATGATGAACTTGATCAGATTGAGAAAAACAATACGTGGGAGATGGTTCATAGACCTGAAGGTGAAAATATCATTGGTTCCAAATGGATCTTTAAGAATAAGTTGAATGAGCAGGGACAAGTTGTCAAGAACAAAGAAAGATTGGTCTGTAAAGGCTATTCTCGAATAGAAGGACTGGATTTTGATGAAACATTTGCGCCCGTAGTGAGATTAGAAGCTATTAGAATATTTCTTGCCTATGCTTGTCATAAAAGGTTTAAATTCTATCAAATGGATGTCAAGTCATCTTTTCTAAATGGAGATTTAAATGAAGAAGTCTATATGGAACAACCAGAGGGTTTTGAACTGCCTGATAACCCTAAATTAGTATGCAAGCTGAAGAAAGATTTATATGGGTTAAAACAAGCCCCTCATGCCTGGTATCACAGACTTGATACGTATCTCAAAGACAAAGGGTTCAAGAGTGGAACAGTTGACAACAATCTATATATCAAAACAAAGGATGATGATTTGCTCATCATGTGGGTCTATGTAGATGACATCATCTTTGGATGTAATAAGGATTCATTGGTACAATTGTTTGCTTCTGCCATGGAGTTTGAGTTTGAAATGTCTATGATAGGTGAACTGTCATTTTTTATTGGTCTGCAAATTACTCAGAGGTCTGAAGGGATGTTCATTTCTCAAGAAAAATATCTAAGAGAAATGTTGAAAAGGTTTCAAATGGAAGATTCTATACCTATGGGCACACCTATGGTTACTGGATGCAAATTAAGCAAGGATGGTGACTCACTTGATGTTGATCAAAGTTCATATAGGTCAATGATAGGCATCCTGTTGTACATCACAACATCTTGCCCAGACATAATGCATGTTGTTGGAATGGTAGGAAGATATCAGTTTGCACCTAAACAGAGTCATTTGCTAGCTATCAAAAGGATATTCATATATTTGAAAGAAACAATGAACTATGGCCTATGGTATCCTAAGAATCTAAATTTTCAATTATCAGTCTACTCAGATGTTGATTGGGCTAACTGCATGGATGAAAGGAAAAGCACGAGTGGAGGTGCGTTCTTCTTAGGAGATTCTCTAGTAGCATGGTTGAGTAAAAATCAAGGTTCCATTTCTTTATCAACTACAGAGGTAGAGTACATTGCTGCTGCTACTTATTGCACTCAGGTATTATGGATGATTCAGACACTTGTAGAATTGGAGGTAAAATACGTTGCACCGATCCCAATTCATTGTGATAACACTAGTGCCATCAGTGTGTCCAAAAATCTTGTATTCCACTCCAAGACCAAGCATATTCCCATAAAATACCATTTTCTGGGAGAGCAGGTCACCAATCATATTATTCAGGTCGATTACATTCCAACCATAGAACAAATTGTAGACATCTTTACTAAACCCCTAGCCAAGACACCATTTGAATATCTCCGACAGAGGCTGGGTGCCATCATGTCTCACACCTAAGAGAGTCCATCCTGTTAGGGGGAGTTTGTATTGATTGAATATCTGATACCTCTGAAAATTACTGTAACAGCTCAGGGGGAGCGTGTTTTCTTTGACATTGATGTCAAAGGGGGAGAAAAGAACAGGTCTGGGTGCCTTTGTTTCCATCAATGCCAAAGGGGGAGATTGTTGGCATGTTTTATAGGCAGCGTATGCTTGTCATTGATGGCAAGTACAGCAGTGATGATGGATTGAGTACAAGTACAATGTTCCAAGCAGGCACTAGAAGTATTTTAGGGAGATGCAGCATAGCAAGCTTGTGAAGACCAGAAGAGATAGTGCAGCAGAGTGCAAGAGTGTGCTTGTTCATTTGATGGAAAACAGGCAGGCAAGGAAGATTAGCGGCGATGATGGCATGGAAATATCAAGGCACCACAAAGGCTCCATTTCAAAGTTTCGCAGACCAGGAAATCAAATATCAAAGGAACATTAACCTTTGAAGTAGTGAACCCCGAAATCCCGAAAGGCGAAATATTAGAGCATGTCAAAGACTCCATTTCGGAGTTTTGGATACCAGGAGTTGGAGGAGTCAAGAGTTGAGACTCTTCATCACAGGAGTCCTGAAGTCACGAAATCTAAAATCAAGAATGTCGAAGACTCCATTTCGGAGTTTCGAATACTGGGAGTCGGAGGAGTTAAGCGTTGAGACTCTTCATCATAGGAGTCTCGAAGTCGTGAAATCTGAAATTGAGAATGTCAAAGACTCCATTTCAGAGTTTCGAATATCAAAAGTTGGAGGAGTCAAGAGTCAAGACTCTTCATCACAAGAGTCCCGAAGTCACAAAATGTGAAATGCCAAAACGTTGATCTGAATCCATTTCGGAGTTCTGGATACCGGGAGTTGGAAGTGTCGAAACACTTCATCACAGAAATGATGAAATGCAAAAAACACCTTTTGGTGCAGGTTTCGGATACCGGGAGTTGGAGTGTCGAGATACTTCTCCACAGGAATGCCAAAATGTAGGAATGTCGAAATGTGAAATCAACAAAGCACTTTATGGATAAGCGCTTGGTCACCGCTGGTGGTCACCGCTGGTGGTCACATCGTCGAAGAGATGTAGAGAAGAGCTCAAAGAGACAAGCTCCATTTCAGAGTTTGGGACATGGAGAGTCGAGACGACTCTATACAGAATCCCCGAAGTTTCGAAATGTGAAATGCCAAAATGCGGAATGTGTGCTTAGAATTGGCCTCTGGTCATAGCCAATGGTCACATCGACAAAGGCTCAAGGGAGGAGCTAGAATGAAGCTAATCTCCATTTTAGAGATCGTGACTTGGAGAGTCAATATGCCTCACAACAGGATTATCGAAATGTCGAAATGTGAAAGACTTTTTGGCTTAGCCTATGGTCATAGCCAGTGGTCACATCTACGGAAGATGGAGGAAGGAGATAGTGCAACCAAGCTCCAATTAGAGGATTGTGACATGGAGCATAAAGAAAGATTCACCACAGGATTGTCGAAATGCGAAACGAAAAAATAAATGCAAGACCCTACGGATTCAATCCAACAGTGCATGTGAATTTGAAAATGATTGGAGGGCTACTGTTGCACTTCACAGTGTAACTACTAGAAACGACTGATGGTTTCTACCAGAGGACTCAAAGAGACTACAGGGTGATCACCAGAGAAGATGAAGTGTCTCAAGATATCTTCTAGTGGAATGAAGATTGTTGATAGAAAATATTGACAGATGTAAGATGGTTGGATCCTAGAACTGTAACAGAGGGAATGAGCTCGACTATGACAGAGAAGACGAAGAGTCTCAATTGCTAGAGAGGCTAAGGAATCTCAACATAACATCCAGTGATGATGGACACATGGGTTTAACCGCCAGAGAAGCTGAAGAGTCGCAATGATGATTAGGTAGAGCACTCAACATGAGCAGAACATGCAGAACAAAGAGAGTGTGTTGATGCTTGAGTGAGTGAAGCAGTGGGAAGATGAAGTGGCAGTGAATATCCTGATGTGGACAATAGTGGAGTGGCAGAGAGAGCATGTAGAAGATTTGTGCATAGAGCATGCACAAGATGCACATAGACTATAAGAATGTAGAACAAAGAAGAGATGGGGGTTGTTGTTGTTGGGACAAATTCATGCAGGTAGAAGGAGGTAGTGTGCAACAACTGAAATGCATAAAAGAGGAATGGTGCATTGAATGGACATGGAGCACAGAGCATAAAAGGAAGAAGAATAGAAAGCACAAAGGATGTGTGCAGGAAGATAGTGAGGCAGACAGAGAAGGGCAATGTAGCAGAACATTGATGAGACTGGTAAGCCATTGATGAACATTATATCACTGTAATTAGTTTCAATAAAAAATATTGCTATTTGAGGGTGGCTGGGAGGTGCTAGGGAGGACTGTTGTCCTCAGAGGTTCAAGTGAGCGCTTGAACACAGGGAGTTGTAGCTTCCATTTGGTTGTAGCCAGAGAAACCGGGGTGGTAGGGTGGTGCAAGGGAGAACATTGGTTCTCTGATATACAGGTCGGTTCCTGTGCAACTGGAAGTTGGTGCTTCCATCTAGTTGGTGCTGGAACTCTTAGGGCATTGGTGCTTCCTTCTAGTGGGTGCTAGAGAAACCAGGGATTTGGTGCTTCCTTCTAGTGGGTGCTAGAGAAAACAAAGAGTTTGTGCTCTCAGCAAGTTGCATCTTGCAAAATAGAGGTTTTAGCCTCACAATGAGTTGGAGCTCATATGTATGATAATGTAGAGAATGTAAAGATTACTTATCATATAAAGAAGAAGAGGTTTTTACCCTTTATGGGTTTCCTCAGGAAATATATGTCTCTGTGTATCTCATATGTGTGAATGATGATGAATGTTCTATTGTTTACTTCCCTGCATTATTGTGATCATCATTGAGAGTTCAGTATGAATTTAAAATGAGCATAATTGTTTAAGCTCGGTAACAACTGATTCACCCCCCCCCCTCCTCTCAGTTGTCCAACAAAAATGTTACACAACATAATACAGACTGTACTATAACCAAAAAATTTGTTCTTACTGAAATTGTATTTGTTATGAAGAAGTTATGACGTGTTTACCTGAAACACCTGTTTTTGACTAGTTTCAGGACTAGCCACAAATCCTATTTTCCACGGAATGTAACTCCAAAAATACAATGACCCACAAGATGAATTTCTTACCATAGATACTTGGATATGTTTCCTAATTGAAATAGCAATTTCACAGTCTAAATCATTCTAGACAAAAAATTTATTGCGAAAATGGTGAGATGACCTGAAAAAAACATACCTTAGAAAGCATCAACAAAATAATTTATCCTTCCTTGAATTACAGACTTCTTTTCTTCACTTTTCTCATACATTAGGCTTATATATCCTTTGGTTACCTCATAAACCTATAGGTATTCAATATTCTCAAGTGTGTCTTAAATGAGAGAGCCTTGTTTCTTATTTATACTCTCCAAGTAGCTTCCTTAAAAACATCTTCTAGGTCACTTTGCCCACTTTCCTTATTTTTTAGGTTTAACCCACTTCTAATTTCTCCATTAAATTTATTATTGAATTAATTTATTTTTTATTCACTTTGAATTATAGTACACTAATCACTTCACTTTATTATTTACCTTTTAAAATCTCTTAAACCACTTTGACTACTTTGACCTTTCAGGGCTTCTAGATGACATATGAGGGTCCTCCAACTTCGTAAGGCCATAAATCAAAAACCGTGAGGAGTTATGTGGAATTCCACATACCAAAAGAAATGGAATGACATTTAATATCCATATAGAATAGTATTACCTAAAAATATATCAAAACTAATATAATTATCCATCAAACAAACTTGGGTCCATTACCCAAACCTAGGTTCTTGAACTTCTCATGGCCATAACTCTTTAACCGTGAGGATTTATGTGACGTTCCACATACCACCAGAAATGGAATGACAAGAACTAACCATATAGGATATTTTCACTGGAAAATTCACTAGATTTCATTTCATTATTCCATAAATAAGCATGGGTTATCTAACCATACTTCTAGGATAACTCAATCCGCAAAGTGTCTTCCCGTGAGGGATTTCACCATAAGGGGACCACTTTGGAGTTCATCCATTTCTACTTATTGTCAACCATGACAAGAAAATAATGATTCATATTTACATCAAACAATATTGGGTCCATTACCCAACCTTTGTGCTACGGGGCTTTCTTCAAGGTTGACATCAATGACAACCAACCTTAATCAACATCTCTCATGGCATAAAAGGTAGATACAAACAGAGAATATGCACCACCTAGCTTAGAAATAATAAGATAGATGCAAGACTCTTCCTCTATTTTTATCTTACATTCTTCACATAAAATTCTGAGTGTTTTAAACGTAGATAGATAGTCTCCAAGGCAAGAAAAATCACTTGGACTCAAGGTCAATATTTGATTTTCTAACTGTTGTGCTCGAATAATATTGAATTTACCAAACACAGATTCAATCTTTTCCCAAGCTTATTCGGGTCATCAATTTCTTGAAGGTGGTACCTTAAATAAGGATATATGTGTTGGAAGATTGGTTGTTGTCATTGATGTCAACCCTAGCCATGGGTTTTGGACCGCAAGATTGATGAAGGTATTTGGACATGAAGGAAAATGCACATGCAGATACAACACCCATGGATGGATATTATACATCATGTTGTTTATGGTGGTATGTGGCACATCATTTGGAACCTCATGGTTGAGGAGAAATGATTTTTTGAAGATGACAAAGTGAATTGAAGAAGGAAGTACATGTAGGCCCAGAAGATAATTAAAGAAAATAATTACAAAATAAGAAAGTGTCAGGTCAGCCCTAATGTTAAAAGGAAGTGACCTAAATGGTATAAATAAACATCATTATACATTCATTTGATACAAGTCAAATTTCAGAGGTAATAAGAAGAAACAAAGGCCGGATTTCAAGGGAGGGTGAAGTCTTTTGGTGATGTGTTCTAAGGTATGTTATTTTCAGGTCATGTTACCATTTTTGCTATAACTTTTTTTCTAGAACGATTCATATGGTGAAATCACTATGATATTGAGAAGACATATCAAGGTACCTCTGGTAAAAATTTCAGCTCTTTATTCACTACAATTATGGATATACACTCTGTGGAAGATAGGGTTTGTGACTAGTCCTGAAGCTAGTCAATAAACAGGTTTTCCGGGTAAGACAATCATAACTTCTTCATACAGAATACAAATGAAGTAGGACCACTTCCATTGGAAAGAGTATGGACTTTCATTTCTTGTGTGCAAGTTTCTGAATCGGGTGTTAAATATTGAGTGTGGGGCATGCTGTACAAGTTGGGTCTTCTTAACAGACCAGAATTGAATAAAGTCTACCATTCTTTCTATAACCTCTTTTTGGAGAGGATTCAAGGAGTGAAAATTGGAGGAGTTTCAGAGAATACATTGAGTAATATTATCTATAGGATCAGAGTACTCCAAGAATTGAAGAATTGCATAAATTGAAGAAGTCTCAGGAAGCATTATCAGGTTCTATGTGATGATTGATTGATGGTGATGATTTAATGTAAAGTTTTATTATATCTCATATATTCTTGGGTGGAAGGAAGGGGAAAGGATGGAGAGTTCAAATCTCTCTTGATATTGAAGGATTTTATCTTCCTCTTGGAGGTTTATCCCTCCCTTTACGTTTGGAAGCTGTAGCTACCTTTGAAAGTCATTACTTCCCTTGAACAAAAACTATTGATTATTTCCCATATATTGTGCATGGTGTATTATGGTGTATTGGTGTAACTCTTATACTATTATTCATTTCTCATTGGATATAATTGAATGGTTTAAGTATAAGTTGAAAAAGGTTTTTAAATTGTACTTGATACTGATTCACCTACCTCTAAGTATCAATAAGATGGACATTCCAAATAGTCCTCGTGCTTTGTCACTATTATTATCCCATTTGGCTTTCTTATCATCATTAGTGGGTTTGTTTTCCTTTCCCAAGGTAATCCGGTACAAGCCTTTACTTCTTAATAAATCTTCCATATGAGATTTCCATTGGAAGTAGTTGTTGTTGGTAAGAAAGACATTACTTGTAGAAGCCATATTAAATATGCAGATAATGTGGATTTAAAAACTGAAACTGATGATCTAGATGGAACGATATCAAAATGTTATGCGGTTTTAAAAAAAATGGCACTGAAAACAGACTTCTAATGTGATAGTTATGTCATTTTAAAAAAAGGCATAAACGATAACCAACTTACAACGTGATAGTGTAAGTTGCTTTATTAAGTGATCCACTTTTATAAAGAGAAGTGGGGATCACTTTTACAATGAAGTTAATTTATAGCAAAAAGGTTGCATGAAAAATAAATAACTCTAAAATTAAATATTAAAGCTACTTATAATGATTCACTTTTATACTTGAAGTGAAATACACTTTATAATTTTAGGATGAATTTTTTCAAAAAAGTAACAAAAGAGAGACTTGAACTCAAGACCTCTTACTTAATAAGGAAAGTTTTAACTAGATGATCTAGAAAAACATATTGTAATGTTCAGAAGGAGGATTGGGGGTGTTGTTTTTGTTGAAGATGGCCTTGGAGAACGTGCTAAAAAAACTCTTTTCACACAAGGAAAAAATTCCGCTTCTCGATGACAACAAGGATTAGATCTTGGTTAGCTTACCCGAAAGATGCACCTTTTCCTATTTGTTTCTGTTTTTCTGAGATTGCATAGGGCGTGGGGAAAAGAGAATATGCAGATCTAAAAGAGTAGCAACCCGAAAATAAATAATACAAAATTGAAATAAAACCAAAATACTACTCTGCAAAAATTTTAAAAATGAGTATTCAAGCTTTATACCTTTGGATCTAACTGTAATGGTCGTATCTTGGGCAAACAAAAACCTTTTCGAGTGAAACAGAAAGTGTTCCTAAATGAAACGAGTGATCCAGACACAATGGAACAGTCCTCTTAGCCCATAAATGTACTAAAATGACATAAAATGGATATGAGACAACTCGGCTTCACAATCTCAATCTACAATAGGAGCGAGTCTTCAAACAGGCTCTGATACCATGTTCGACAACATAGGTATTCCAACAGAGGAAAAACACCTTCAATAACCACTCAACCATATCAAATATCAACACACCGATGTTATCATGTGGTAAAACCCCTATGGGGAAACATCCATGGCCCCAGCCAACGCGACCACTTGGAGCAATTTATTAATGAAAAAGAAAAAGATTACAGAGAGATTTTACAATAGATTGAATGACCCTCCATTCTCTTTAAATAGAGATCATGTGCCAATAGGGTGTTAAGCCTTAGATCAATGGATATTAAGATTGAGGAGAGTATGAACTGTCGAATCACTCTATGTCGGGAACATATCGTGACCATCGGATTTCCTAACTACAAATGCATACTAATGCATACTAAAGAAGCACACTAAGAAAAACACTTTTACCTAACGACATATTAGACCAAGTAGATCTTAAATAACTTCTAAGTGTCTAAATATCCTAACAATGATCCCCCTCGATACTCTCTCTATGCCATAGGTCTGCTTCATTTCTTCTGCCAAAGATTTCTCCTTAGTCTTTTCATCCAGGTACTGAGCAGGTTTCTCACCATTGGTGGGAAGACCTCTTATCTTTGCAATCAAATTGACATCAATTGAAACCTGTGTATCTAGCCACAAAATTCCTCCATGCATTACTTACAATAATTGATTGACACAGCTATTTACGTCCTTGTCCCTTCCAAAATGAAGGATTTATAGTAGGTTCATTATACCTATGTTGTATAAATCTTGTATCCATTGTTTGGGTTCCATTATTGGTACTCTTATCGCACTAACCCATTTTCTCTCCATGTATACTTGTTGCACAAACTCAATAAATTTATCTATTTATTTTACATCGTGGTCCAAATAACATAGTTTCTCTACACATCCTAGCAAATCTGATGCAACCTTTACTCATGCTGGTATGCATGGTAACACAAGGGTTTCCTCTGGTTGCTTGTGTGGTGACCTCTAGACTGGTTGTTTTACTTTCCCCTTTGTTGTCACTCTTGAAGGCCTTACCTCCTGATACATTTTATCTTCTTGTTCCTCTTCTGTTATTGGATAAATCCGTAGGTGCGGACATTAACCGATCTCCCTAGATCCACCTGGATCTAGAACAAAACACACCAGAACATGACGCTTTCCTTAAGTTCTAGATATTGAATTTACTAGTAGGAAGGAACAAGTAACATACCTTAGTATCGCTTCCTAGGGTCTTTGTTGCTCCTGCTTCACTCTGGTGCTCTCATGAGGTCAAGACCAATACAACAGAAACCAACCAAAGTGATAGCAATACCATAAACTCAATAAAAACCTATGTATGTGATCAAGGAATCATACGATAAAACACAACAAGCTTTATAGGAAAGAATCATATTAATGTATCATATTAAATGTGAAAGAAAGATTACAACCATGGCCTTGATGTCGTAAGGTCCCTTCCAACTATCCTTCATTCCCCACACACTTTGACTCCAAGAATTCTGAGAGCATAGGTCTGATGATATTCACAATCTATTTGGACAAAGCAAATCTCAAAGCCACTCCAACCAAGCTAATAATTCCAAGCCAACCAAAGCTAACAAGCTCAAGAACCAACAAAGCTAACTTTCTCCATGAGAACTCCTCTCCTTTTATAAGTTGAAGAGGATAAGGTGAGGAGGT
>ML780149.1:176743-188693 GCA_009831015.1 Picea engelmannii | reverse complement strand
CCCCCCCGCCCATGAGGGGGAAATTTTTTCATAATTTAAGATAAAAAAAATGCCAAGAATCATGCAATTTCTCTACTTCAATTGCAAGGATGCCCCCAATCTAATGTAAAGCAAGAAATTAAATCTTTTTGTTTCAAAAATTTCACTAAAAGCAATAATGAACTTTCTGAAAACAAAGAAACCCAAACTAAAAAGTTCTCTTTTAAAGCGAACTATTCAGAAGAAATCTGATCTTTCCCTAAACAATTCTAAAGAAAACACATGCTTTGTAATTGAAAGACACTCAAAGCAAGAGACTAATCCTTCAAAACCAAACAAAGCAAAAGTGGCTAAAAGAAACTCAAAGAATGTCAAGAAGACTGTAAACAGATCAATATAGGCTCCAAAAGTTCAATCCAGCTGATCAAAGCAAAACTGGGCATAAAAAAAAATAGGACATCCTAATTCCAAAAAAAAAAAAAAAATTCAAATGGGTTCGCAGCCTAGCTATAGGGTGCAGTGCGAACATTAGTGGAGTTCGTAGGCTAGACACAGGTAGGGTGTGAACATCTTACACTGGATTACATAGTAGGGTGCGAACTCAGATGATTCTTGCAGGCCACTAAAGGGTACAGTGCGAGAATGCCTGTAAACAAGAAAAAATTGGAAAAAGGACAAAATTTCTGAGAGAACTTTCAGATCCAGAGAGTCTTGATGGATCTCTCACAGACTCAGAGACCAGGAAACAAGCAATCAAAGCAAGGGAAACTAGACTAACTAGGAAACAATCCATTCTCCAGTGGAGTCGCCAATTTTGTTATTGGATAAATCCGTAGGTGCGGACACTAACTGATCTCCCTAGATCCACCTGGATCTAGAACAAAACACACCAGAATATGATGCTTTCCTTAAGTTTTAGATATTGAATTTACTAGTAGGAAGGAACAAGTAACATACCTTAGTATCACTTCCTAGGGTCTTTGTTGCTCCTGCTTCGTTCTGGTGCTCTCGTGAGGTCAAGACCAAGACAACACAAACCAACCAAAGTGATAGAAATAGCATAAACTCAATAAATACCTATGTATGTGATCAAGGAATCATACAATAAAACACAACAAGATTTATAGGAAAGAATCATATTACTGTATCATATTAAATGTGAAAGAGAGATTACAACCATGGCCTTGATGTCGTAAGTTCCCTTCCAACTGTCCTTCGTTCCCCACACACTTTGACTCCAAGAATTATGAGAGCATATATCTGATGATATTCACAATCTATCTTGACAAAGCAAATCTCAAAGCCACTCCAACCAAGCTAATAATTCCAAGCCAACCAAATCTAACAAGCTCAAGAACCAACAAAGCTAACTTTCTCCATGAGAACTCCTCTCCTTTTGTAATTTGAAGAGGATAAGGTGAGGAGGTTAGGATGATCTCACTAAATCATGAAAGCGAGTAAGATCCAAACCCTTCGGATGCCACCTCACCATAGAAGCTTTTCCTTCTAGAAGATTCAAGAAAGCACTCATTTTTCCCACGTGTAGGCATTCTCGCACCCTAGCTATAGAGAAACCTGTGAACATCTCACACCCTAGATATAGTGAAACCTGCAAGAATGGGTCATTCTCACACCCTGCCTATATAGCAACCTGTGAACTTCCTTTTTTATAAGGTTTTTACATAGGAAAATGCAACTTCTTTTCTCAGGAAAAGTTCTTCTTCCTTCTCTCTTTAGGAACTTAGGACGTTGACCCCTCTGAACGCAACAGATAGGTTTACATCATTAACGATCACAGGGATGATGAAAATAATGTGTAACATCTTGTCTTCCATACCCTTGTTGCACCATGACCTCTTCTACTGGTATTTTCTCCTTCTGTGCTTGCTCTGTGCCAGACTCATTAAATTCCTTCCTCTCCTGATCTTCTTCCTTAGTGGGTTGGAATGTTTCTTGTGTTGGGTGTTGCTCATGTGTTGTGTTATGTGGATCAAGCTGCATATATTTTGTCGTTGGGGATGGATCCTAATCCTCCACCACTTTAGGGCTTATTGGTTCGATGACTGGGGAAGGAATGGCGTCCACATATACCACTCCCTCCGTCTGCATAGTTTTTTTCACTTCCATTGTTGGCTCTGACGATGAACTCTTGTTTCTGTGGGTTCTCCTTAACATTTGAATAGGTTCTCTAACTTTAGGTGGTGCCATCTTACTTAGATCTGAATGGGTTTTCTTCTAAAATTGCATTGTCCGCCTACTAGATCTCTTGTTCATTCTTCGCTTCTTGTTGCTTAGCTCTCTATGCATTTGAAATCACAATGTGGCTGCCCAAACTCTATTTTTTCTTCTATAGTACTATCATAAATGATCTAAATATTACTGGGCATGCTTCCTCCACTGTCATAAATGTCCATTTCGCTCATTTTCCTGACGATTGGTTTTTCTTTTTTCGAATGTTTCGTTTTTCCGGTGCGTCGTATTTTCCTACTGTCATATTTCTCCGATGCACTGAATTTTTATTATATCATAGTTGTCCTGCACACAACGTCTTCATTTATTATCACACCAGTCTGTTGTCTACTGTGCATTGTAACTTCCCACTATCTGTCTATCACTTATTTCTCTAACTACTTCTTTGTGAATTTTTCTACTCTTTTCTTCTTTTTCTTCTTTTAATTCCTACTATTTACAATATGTACAAATCTAACTTATGAGCGAAAACTACTAGGGGTTAGTGGTTTGACTATCCATATATAGTTTCAGTTGAATACCATTCACCGGTCCTTGAACTTCCTTTCCTTTTAAGTCCTTCAGTTGCACAACACCTCCATCTGTGAAAACATTTATCTCATATGGCCCTAGTCAATGCATTCTAAGCTTCCCTGGGTGCTGCAAATACTTACTATCATAGAGGAGAACCAAATATCCCTCCTTGAAGTTCTTCTTCTTAATATGTCTGTCATGCCAAGATTTATCCTTTGCTTTTTGTACTTCTTGGTGCAAATCAGCTATGATCATGTCTTCTTCCAATTCCATAAGTTCAACTAATCTTTCTTGTACTGTGCCTCTTTCTTTTCTCTTTGTGATAACTACAATATGTAGACGTGGTATCAAATATTCCAAGGGAACCACTACTTCTTGTCCATACACTAATATGAAGGGTGTTTTCCCTGTTAGCTTCTTACATGTAGTTCTATTATCCTAAAGTATTGTTGGTACCTTCAAATCCCAATCATCCTTGA
Source organism: Picea engelmannii (assembly GCA_009831015.1). NCBI lineage: Eukaryota > Viridiplantae > Streptophyta > Pinopsida > Pinales > Pinaceae > Picea > Picea engelmannii. Next base: position 185,472 of record ML780149.1, on the reverse strand, counting down.
TCACATTACAAATATTTTTCAAGACATTCTCCAATATCATGTTAAAGGCTTCCAATGTTCCATTATCTTGAGGATGATAAGGAGTGATGTTATGATGATGTATCTCAAACTCTTCAAGAATTTCTTGTATTGAAATGTTGATAAAGTGAGTCCCACGATTGCTCATCAAAACTATTGGGCATCCAAATCTTGTCACTACAAGTTCAAATATAAAGTGCATTACAGTCTCTGCATTGCAATCCTTCACTGTTGTTTCCTCAACCCATCTTTTCAAGTATTATGTCATTGTAATAATATATCGTGTCCCTCATATTTTTTTTGGTGGGTTAATGGGTCCTACAAAGTATATTTCCAATTTATCAAATACTTGCAAAGTAACTTGAGGTATTAATGGCATCTTATCCCTCCTAGATGGATTTCCAACCTTTTGACAAATATCACACTAGCAAATTTGGGTCATTTTGCAACGGTTATTTCGACGCTCTTGCGACTTTATGTCGTGGTTATTGTGACGAATCTTGAGTCTCTGAAATGTCGTTTTATGGCACATGGAAATTTCGACGAACTTGAATTAATGTTGCAAGAGCGAAGACCCTAGGGAACTTCTCATAATTGCGACAAAAAAAGAAATATCATCGCCAATATGACAATACAGGCAAACTAAGTGAAACCAACAATTCATCTCAATTGTGATGAAAATTTTTGTTGTTCATGTAGAAAATTCATCACAGCAATTGATATTGTTGTTGCACTTGAGACGACATTGAAACCAAGAGTTTGTCTCAATTGAGACGACCATTGTGATGACAACTATTTTTTGATTATATACTCATTCGTCACAGGAGCGATGCCATTGCGACGACAATTTTCATTGTCCATATAGAAAATTTGTCGCATCAATTTTTATTGTTGTCACACTTGCGACGACAACTATTTTTTGTTTATATACTTATTCATCGCAGGAACGACACCATTGCGATGACAATTTTCATTGTCCATATAACAAATTCGTCTCATCAATTTTTATTGTCGTCGCACTTGTGACGACAACTATTTTTTGTTTATATACTCATTCGTCGCAGGAATGACACCATTGCGACGACAATTTTCATTGTCCATATAGAAAATTTGTCGCATCAATTTTAATTGTCGTCACACTTGTGACGATAATTTTTTTTTTTGTTTCTATACTGATTTGTCACAAGAACGACAAAATTTCATTGTTTATATAGCAAATTCGTCACAGGTATATTAGGGTCATCGAAATTGTGATGACAAATATTTATTTAAAAAAATAAATTAAAAAATTATTTTAGGTGAAAATATTAATATTAATATTACCATATTAATAACTATCAATACTAAACATTGAAATTATTTATTATTTATATTAATAACTTATTTTGCATGGGGACTTGGTGTTTTTTCCAACAACCAAGAAAAAGCTTATGCACTTTGGAAAGGATTGAAAATTTCTAAAGATTCATGTGCTCAATCGTTGCTTGTAGTGAGAGATTCAAATACAATCATTAACCATATGGAATTCATTGTGCACTAAAATAGTCTCATTCAAGGTTGCAAGGTTACATATAAAATAAATAATGCAATATAGAAGATGAAATACTCAAAGAAAATACTAAACTGAAATATGTGCTCGAGTGGTACAACAACTATTTGATAATACTTATTTCAATAGGTCAATGACAATGTATTGACTTTGATGTAAGAGTTTTACATGGTGTATTTTACAAATACAAAACACAATCCTAAGACTCTAACAGAACACTAATGACCTTCACTCAAATAGTTAAATAGTAATTAGGCCTTCCAAGTGCTTCAATGTATGGTGATGCAACCCGCCATAGAAAACACATGAAGGCATGAGAGGCACTATGATTCCACTATAGGGGAAGATGAAAGGGGACTTGTGGGAAAAAAAATCCTCTATCTCCAAGGTCATTCTCAGAACTCATATCTTTCTACAATGTGCCTTAAATGAAGCCATATACCTTCTTTGACTTATCAACCAATCCTTGAATATATGTAAGAGGTTGGTGGGGAAAGTCTTTTCACATAATAATGGGAGCATGGGTTGAGTACAATATTCATGCCATGGGAAGTGTAAGAGTCCTACATTCCGCTAGTTATAGGTAATGTCATCCATCATTTCCACCAATAATATAATTTTTTATTGACTCTAACATTGTGGGAAGCACTCTAACATTAATTCTCTACATATTTCATGTTTTATTCTTCATTTCCAACCCATACCAATTTGGCAATTAACAAAAATCAACATCAAGAAGAGGAAAATTGTAGACTTTAGATGAAATATAGTGGTTGTAGGTGAGCATATAGGATAGGGAAGACAACAATTCATCATTCACTATCCATTGTATACTCTTTATATCCTTGAGAGACAAATATAGTTCTTTTAGGAAATTCTTAGAAAGAATACAATAGATCAAGCTCTTTCTATTCACACTAAAGAGAACTAGAGAGAATAATATATCTAAGGGACGATGAAGTACATAAATTGAATATATTCCTTATGTTGGATGTTCTAGTGGAAGAGAGTTCCTTATCTATCATGGGATGAATCAGATTCTTGTAATGCTTTGTGTTGAGAAGGTTAGGTAAGAATGTGAGTAGAAAGGTTGGGATGAGAAATATAGAATCTTATTACTTGTTGTTTTCACCATGGTGGCCTCATAGCCTAGGTTGGTGGTGGTATCTACACTAGATGGTTGTGGTTCAATGGAAATTTTCTCTTACATGACCAATTTCTTGGACCAATTTTTGTTAAAAGATAAGTCTCGTTTTTTTTGTTTATGAATATGAAAAATTACTATTACTCCCAATCATAAAACAATTATGTGTTATGAATGCTATGTGTCATTTTTTTTTTTCGATTTTGAATTTAAGTATACAAGGAAATGAAGGAAAATTTCATGATGCAAGAGAAAAAAATGATTTATACCTTTTCGGAAATGTGTTTTGGATCGTGGAGGTGACCACCCTTCAAACCTGCATTTTTCAAAGACATTAAAAGGTTAAATGACTAAATAATAGCTAAACATCTATGAGGAAATAACCATGTACAAGTGAAAAGGAAGGCTACTAGGTCAAGAAGTTAAAGAAGTTCAAGAGAAAGAATACAATAGATCAAGCTCTTTCTATCCACACTAAAGAGAACTAGAGAGAATAATATATCTAAGGGACGATGAAGTACATAAATTGAATATATTCCATATGTTGGATGTTGTAGTGGAAGAGAGTTCCTTATCTATCGTGGGATGAATCAGAGTCTTGTAATGCTTTGTGTTGAGAAGGTTAGGTAAGAATGTGAGTAGAAAGGTTGGGATGAGAAATATAGAATCTTATTACTTGTTGTTTTCACCATGGTGGCCTCATAGCGTAGGTTGGTGGTGGTATCTACACTAGATGGTTGTGGTTCAATGGAAATTTTCTCTTACATGACCAATCTCTTGGACCAATTTTTGTTAAAAGATAAGTCACATTTTTTTGTTTATGAATATGAAAAATTACTATTACTCCCAGTCATAAAACAATTATGTGTTATGAATTCTATGTGTCACTTTTTTTTTCCGATTTTGAATTTAAGTATACAAGGAAATGAAGAAAAATTTAATGATGCAAGAGAAAAAAATGATTTATACCTTTTTGGAAATGTGTTTTGGATTGTGGAGGTGACCACCCTTCAAACCTGCATTTTTCAAAAACATTAAAAGGTTAAATGACTAAATAATAGCTAAACATCTATGAGGAAATAACCATGTACAAGTGAAAAGGAAGGCTACTAGGTCAAGAAGTTCAAGAAGTTCAAGAGAAGGAATACAATAGATCAAGCTCTTTCTATCCACACTAAAGAGAACTAGAGAGAATAATATATCTAAGGGACAATGAAGTACATAAATTGAATATATTCCTTATGTTGGATGTTGTAGTGGAAGAGAGTTCCTTATCTATCGTGGGATGAATAAGATTCTTGTAATGCTTTGTGTTGAGAAGGTTAGGTAAGAATGTGAGTAGAAGGTTGAGATGAGAAATATAGAATCTTATTGCTTGGTTTTTTCACCATGGTGGCCTCATAGCCTAGGTTGGTGGTGGAATCTACACTAGATGGTTGTGGTTCAATGGAAATTTTCTCTTAAATGACCAATCTCTTGGACCAATTTTTGTTAAAATATAAGTCTCATTTTTTTGTTTATGAATATGCACAATTACTATTACTCCTAGTCATAAAAAAATTATGTGTTATGCATGCTATGTCTCATTTGTTTTCCGATTTTGAATTTAAGTATACAAGGAAATGAAGGAAAATTTCATGATGCAAGAAAAGAAAATTATTTATACCTTTTCAGAAATGTGTTTTGGATTGTGGAGGTGAACGCCCTTCAAACCTGCATTTTTCAAAGACATTAAAAGGTTAAATGACTGAATAATAACTAAACATCTATGAAGAAATAACCATGTACAAGTGCAAAGGAAGGTTGCTAGGTGGGCTTGAAACAAGAGAACTCTTAGCTCACACATACACAATACATAAGATAAGATGCCATGTAAAACTCAAGTGCACCACTATCTAAGGGAGTTTTAGCCTTTGGAATACATTGTGCAAGAAGATTAGATATGAAGTCTACCTAATAAAATATCATCCCATGCTTGAGCACCCTATCCATAATCAAAATCCATCTTAACCATATGCATCTAGTGCATCGTCTACCATACAAGAGGTTCAAGAGAATTGCTAAGGCTTGAATTTCTCATAAGAATGGGGGGAGGCCATGAAGCCTAAGGAAATGGTTGGCTGATATGGAGTTCACTATAGTTTAAAATTGCTTAAATATTTCTAACCTACAAGGTTACATATAAAATAAATAATGCAATATAGATGATGAAATACTCAAAGAAAATGTGTCTAAATTGAAATATGTGCTCGGGTGGTACAACAGCTATTTGATAATACTTATTTCAATAGGTCAATGACAATGTATGGCTTTGATGTAAGAGTTTCACATGGTCTATTTTACAAATACAAAATACAATCCTAAGACTCTAACACAACTCTAATGACCTTCACTCAAATAGTTAAATAGTAATTAGGCCTTCCAAGTGCTTCAATGTATGGTGATGCAACCCACCATAGAAAACACATGAAGGCATGAGATGCACTATGATTCCACTATAGGGGAAGATGAAAGCGGACCTATGGGAAAATAAATCATCTATCTCCAAGGTCATTCTCAGAACTCATATTTTTCTACAATGTGCCTTAAATGAATCCATATACCTTCTTTGACTTATCAACCAATCCTTGAATCTATGTAAGAGGTTGGTGGGGAATGTCTTTTCACATAGTAATGGGAGCATGGGTTGAGTACATTCTTCATGCCATGGGAAGTGTAAGAGTCCTACATTCCGCTAGTTATAGGTAATTTCATCCATCATTTCCACCAATGATATCATTTTCATTGACTCTAACATTGTGGGAAGCACTCTAACATTAATTCTCTACATATTTCATGTTTTATTCTCCATTTCCAGCCCATACCAATTTGGAAATTAACCAAAATCAACATCAAGAAGAGGAAAATTGTAGACTTTGGATGAAATATAGTGGTTGTAGGTGAGCATATAGGATAGGGAAGATAACAATTCATCATTCACTATCCATTATATACTCTTTATATCCTTGAGAGTCAAATATAGTTCTTTTAGGAAATTCTTAGAAAGAATACAATAGATCAAGGTCTTTCTATCCACACTAAAGAGGACTAGAGAGAATAATATATATAAGGGACCATGAAGTACATAAAGTGAATATATTCCTTATGTTGCATTTTGTAATGGAAGAGAGTTCCTTATCTATTATGGGATGAATCATATTCTTGTAATGCTTTGTGTTGAGAAGGTTAGGTAAGAATGTGAGTAGAAAGTTTGGGAGGAGAAATACATAATCTTATTGCTTGGTTTTTTCACCATGCTGGCCTCATAACCTAGGTTGGTGGTGGAATATACACTATATGGTTGTGGTTCAATGGAAATTTTATCTTACATGACCAATCTCTTGGACCAATTTTTGTTAAAAGATAAGTCTCATTTTTTTGTTTATGAATATATAAAATTACTATTACTCCCATTTGTTGCATCTCTTTTGTCACCTAAATGAGCAAAATAGAGATGCTTACAAGCCCAGTTGGGTTAGCTAGGAAAGACAACAATGAAGGAATGAGTTAGAAGTATAAGTCATAAAGGATAAGTAAAGAACTAAACTAAGAACATTAAAAGAAACTAAACTAGAGTGCATAAGGACATTAGAACAAGAAATAAACAACATTCATGCCACCAATGGAAAGGATTGTATTATGTTGGTTGTGGAGCCTGGTTATCTTCCTGATTCAGAGGTCCTTGCTTTCAGCCGTGTCTATACCCCATGAAGTATTTACACTCTAGAAGTATGTACACTCTTCTATGCGAGGGAGTGCAGAGGGGGGTTACCCCCTCTGCGGGGTCTAGGGGGGCTATCCCCCAGGATGGGGGGTTTGGGGGCAAGCAGGCCCCTGAAGAAAAAATTGCCTTGTAAAAGTATATGGTAATTTCATTGTAAATCTGGACCGTTCATTATAAGGTCATAGATCTAATGGTAGAGATTGTGTTAGGGTTTTTTTCCCTAGAAGGCAACCCTCTTTTATGAGGGAAATGTATTGCGGCTATGAATGATGGTGAATATTGTATTCTGAGAAAGGAGACTGTGAGAGAAAGAAGAGGAAGTTACAACGGATTTTGATGTAGGTTGTATCCCTTCATTTGTTGGATAATAATAAAGGAAGGACCTGGAAATTTCTCTAGTGGACGTAGCCCACACTGGGTGAACCACATAAATCTATGTCTCTCTTGTATTGTGTGTCTTATGTGTTTTGTTTGTGCATTTGTTTTATTTTATTGCTGCACGGTCCTATTTTTCTAACAACTGGTATCAGAGCATAAGGTAACTCGCAGGAAAAGAGGGTTCCTGGTTCGAGTGGGAGCAATGTTGAAAGATGGAAAGTTTAGGGTCGAGAAATTTAATGGCCAAAACTACTAGTTATGGAAGATGCAGATGGAAGACTATTTATATCAAAAGGATCTATTCCTACCATTGAGTGGAGTAGCAAAGAAACCAGTGGCCATGAAGGATGAAGAATGGGAGATTCTTGACAGAAAGGCTCTAGGAACGATACGGTTGAGCCTGGAAACGTCGGTGGCTTTCAATATTTCGAAAGAAAAGACAACGAAGGGTTTGATCGATGCGTTGGCCAAATTGTATGAAAAACCCTCGACGTCGAATAATGTATTTCTAATGAAGAGATTATTTAATATGAAGATGTCAAAAGGTGGGTCTATTACAGATCATTTAAATGAATTTAATACAATTACTAATCAACTAAGTTCTGTAAAAGTGGACTTTGATGATGAGGTTAGGGCTCTTCTAATCTTGTGCTCATTGCCAGAAAGCTGGAATGTCTTGGTCATGGCTGTAAGTAACTCTGTTTCTGGCTCAAATACTTTAAAATTTGATGATGTTGTTGGTGTTATCCTTACTGAGGAAATGCAACAGAAAAACACAGGTAAGACATCAGGAAATGCGTTGAACATGGAGAACAGGGGAAGACAAAAGGATAGAGGAAAGGGATTAGGAAACCGCGAAAATTCTAGGAAGGGCAGATCCAAATCCAGACTTGGAAAGATAGAGTGTTGGAATTGTGGGAAGAAAGGACATTTGAAGAAAGACTGCAGAGCTCCAAAGAAACAAAGAGATGGACAGCACAAGAGAAATTAGGAAGCAAATGTAACAGGTGATGTGTTACAAGATGCTTTGATTCTTTCTGTAGATAATATTTCTGAGTCTTGCATAGTAGATTCAGGAGCTTCATTTCATGCCACACCCCATAGCAAACATTTTCTAGATTATGTTCAAGGTGATTTTGGATAGGTTCATTTGGGTGATGATAAACCATGCAAAATTGTTGGAATGGGAAAGGTAAAAATAAAGCAACGAAATGGAAACCAATGGTTGTTGAAAGAGGTAAAACATGTTCTACATTTAAGCAAAAATTTGATTTCAACAGGGCAGTTTGCAAGAGAAGGTTGTATATCCATATTTACAGATGAGACGTGGAAGGTCATCAAAGGATCATTGGTGATAGAGAAAGGAGAGAAGGTAGGTACATTGTATCTATGTACTGGTAATACTGACTCTTATATATCTTGAGCTTCTACATGAGTGGATACAACACTGTGGCATCATAGGCTGGGACAGATGAGTGAGAAGGGTATGCAGATCCTTCACAAAAGAAATTTGTTGCCAGATCTTAAACAAATTGATTTGTACTTCTGTTGATTCAGGTGGATATCGGTGGCCACCCACCTTTTCCAAATGGCTCAAAACAGTTTTCTGGCCATTTTGGCAATTTACTATTTTTAGCAAGTTTTAACTTCCGGGGCCATTTTGAGGGTCCAAATGAAGGTTTTTTGCGATATAGGTTCTCAATTATAGCTAGAGGCATGATTGATCCCCCAAAATAAATATCCTCGACAATACCTTTCCAACGAGCTATCACACACCTAAAACGGAGATCGTATGCAAAAGTTACGACCCCGGGAAGTTGATGTACTCACTTACCCAAACGGGGCCCACATGACTTTTGGTGCTTCATCTCCTAGGG
>ML780149.1:93813-135510 GCA_009831015.1 Picea engelmannii | reverse complement strand
TGTATGAATATAATATATGCTGGTTTTCCCGGTTTGGGTTTCCAGGTGAAAAATCTCTGTGTAATGTTTGTATTTGCCATTGTATCTTTTCTGTTCTTTTATGAATATCAGTTTGCAGTAGATATTGTACAAGGTTAGAATTTACAGATCCACCCATACACCATCCTTTCCCACAATATGATCGAGGTAATCCACTTTTGAGGCTCCAAAGGAACATTTAGATTGTTTGAGGAAAAGTTGGTGTTGAGAGAGTAGATGGAGAACTTGATCCACATGGGAGAGATGGGATGTCCAAGTTTTACTATAGATGAAAATATCATCAAAGAAAATTAATACAAAATGATGGAGAAAATGACAGAAGACATGAGGATTTGGAAGGTGGAGGGGTCATTACACAAGCCAAAGGGTATGACCAAAAACTCATAGTGACCCTCATGGGTTCTAAAGGTAGTCTTAGGAATGTCTGCCTCATTCATATGTATCTGGTGGTAGCTAGAATAGAGATAAAGTTTAGTGAAGTATAGGGCATTGTAGTATACCTAGGGAAGTAATATGGGGTACTTAGGGAGGTACCCAATGGGAATGTGGTTATGTATTATTAGTGGAAGTGATTTAATATATGAAAATGTGGTCATTCAATGTAAGGTGGACTAGGTCCACTATATTAATAAAGGCACACTATGGTAGTTAAATGTAATAAATGTGAGAAGGCTCTCTAGAAGGTTCCTAGGAGATAGAGAGAGCTATATAAAGAAGTGTAAGCAATGTAATGAAACATAGTGAAGAATATTGTGAATGTATCAAACATTGCTTGAGGAGTGTTATCCTTCCTTAAGGATTAATATATGGTGTTATGCTACCTCAAGGGTTTTGTCTACATTCTTTTGTTCAGTATTTTGGTGAATGGTTTGGTTTATTCTTGGTTATTTCTGAAGTATATTTGCAGTTCTATTCAGACACTTAACAATTGGTATCAAAGCACTTTCCTTGGCCAAAGAAGGGAAGAAAGTTTTGGCTCTTCTTGCATATTTCTTCTAGGGAAAAAGAGGGCGGAAGACTTCAAGTCAGATCTGAAATTTTCTGAGTAGAATTTGGCCAAACAAATTTGATATTTGAATTCCTCTCGGAAAAAAACCCGATTTAAGAAAAACAAAATCAGCCAAAATGGAGTCTGAGAAGTAAAGTTATGAGCATTTTAAATTCGGTCATTTTTTAGGGTTTTTCTTAAAAAAGTCATGATTTTCTATCGTAATCTATTTTTAAACCCTAGATTTTGTTGTAGATTTATTTCAAGAATGATGCATTTTAATGGCGGAGATGATGGCCCTAGTATTGAAGAATATATCAAAAATATAAAGTCATCATGTGGCTTCCTATGGCGAAATGGACTATGGATAAATTTAAGGGATGATGCTCTTAACTGGTGGTTTGAAGTTAAACCTGAAGATATTTCTGCACTTTCAGATAAAGAATATGAAAAATTATTTTTAGACAAGTGGTCTTGTTCCAAGAGTAAGGATAAAGAATGCACCAAGGGTTTATTTTCAAGTAGCAAATTTATATCACAGGTTCATGGTTGTATTCACAAGGAGAAGGATATTGTTTCTATTAACCATTGTTTCATGCATAATTTTCTCAATATTCAATTGGTTAATAGATTGCAAATTCCTGCAAATAATATCCAAAGAACATAGGTTGAGGGTGAAAATGTTCAAATTTTTAAATATTTGAAGATCAGTATGGATAAATATGTGCTGCATTTAGATTTTTATGCTATGGATATGGATGAAGTGGATATTTGTTTTGGATATCCTTGGATAGAATCAATGGGTACCATTAATATTAATGTGCAAAAGAAGTTTTTGAAGTTGTGGTACAAGAAAAAAAAATCACATTGCAGGGTGTGTCTCTTAATAAGAAAGATGGGACCACAGAGGCCAGTAAAGCAGTTATTATCGAGTCTGAAGTTGAATCAGAGGCAAAGTCTACAAAAGGAGATGAAGAAAAATCATGGGAAGGACACAATCATGAAGCTAAGGAGATCATTGACTCAAAGGCAAAATGTGTTGCAGATTTGAAGAAAAAAGAAAAGATTTCTATAGTTGTTGTATATCATCATCCACATCATATAGAAACAAAACAATCATCGAGGCAAGGGCGTGACAATCAACACATTTATGCACCAACGGGGAACCAGAAAGGAAACCAATCTAGAGAAGGTGCATGGAGGACTCCTAGCACTATGGGAAGAGATCAAGCTACAGAAACAATCCCATGGCAACCCCGACATGATGCAGAGAAAGATTAGGGTTGCAAGGAAACATATGGACATCATCTTCGATTTCCATTGGGATGGATGTATGGTCGTACTAGGTATTAGTTGGCTACATTTCTTAGCCGGTCATATTGTATGGTTTCTTCTCGTGTTTCAAGGATGAAATGTGTGAAGTGTTATGGAATGTAGTATACCTATGGAAGTAATATGGGGTACCTAGGGAGGTACCCAATGAGAATGTGGTTATGTATTATTAGTGGAATTCATTTAATATATCAGAACGTGGTCATTCAATGTAAGGTGGACTAGGTCCACTATATTAATAAAGGGCCACTATGGTAGTTAAATGTAATAAATGTGAGAAAGTTTTCTAGAAGGTTCCTAGGAGATAGAGAGAGCTATATAAAGAAGTGTAAGAAATGTAATGAAACATAGTGAAGAATATTGTGAATGTATCAAGCATTGCTTGAGGAGTGTTATCCTTCCTTAAGGATTAATATATGTTGTTACTCTACCTCAAAGATTTTGTCTACATTATTGTGTTTAGTATTTAGGTGAATGGGTTGGTTTATTCTTGGTTATTTCTGAAGTATATTTGCAGATCTATTCAGGCACTTAACAAGCACCACTTAGTTCATCCAAGAGATCATCAATGAAAATAATGGGAAACTTGTCTTTGATGGTGAGTTTATTGAGGGAACGAAATTCAAGAAACATACACCAAGTACCTTATTTCTTGAGTACCATTACCACCGGTGAAGTATAGGGGTTGGTAATAGGGCAGATGACACCTGCATGGGGAAACTCCTACATGATTTTCTCAATTTCATTCTTTTGGGAAAAGGGATGAGGATAAGGGAAAACATTGGGAGGAATATTTCCAGGAACAACGAGAATGGAATGATCATGAACACCACAAGAAGAGGGAAGTCCCTAAGGAGTGGAAAAATTAGCTTGATGTTTGGAGAGGATAGATTGTAGGTCGTGATACAAATAGGGTGTCTCAACTGTTTGAATGGAATGGAGTTGAGAAATAATACCAGAGTGACCTTTCTTGAGAATATTTTCGATGTGATGGGAACCGATGATCTCAGGATAACCTGTTATGAGTCCTTTGGAATTGATATTGTTGTCCCTCCTGGTGGAATTGCATGGTTAATGCCTTAGAATCCATGAGAATGAGGCCCAAAGTGCGTAACCATTCAACACCTAACACAATGTCACAACCGCTCATGTCGATGGAAAACATATGAGATTGCAGGTGGTATTGTCCAATTTGAAGACACACATTTTCACAACGCCCACCACATTTCATTGACCCACCATTAGCTATCATGATTTTAAAATTGTTGACAATACAAATATAGCAATTGGTTTCCTGGGCAATGCGACAATGAGTAAAATTATGGGTGCTTCCACTATAAAACAGGATGATGACTTTCATATGCTTTATATAGCCAATGAGCTTGAGGGTTTGTGAAGCAGAGAATCCAATGAGGGTATGCAATGAAATCAGTGGGTCAACTTCGGGTGGGTCAGCGGGATTTTGGGTAGCATCGATAAGGGATGGCTCTTCAACAGGGGGAACTACAACTTCTTCTTCAACAACATCTTCTAAAATGGCCATAAAACGTTTTTGCTCCTTAGACTTGTGCCTGGGAAAATATTTTTCGTCATAATTATAGCAAAGATCCTTGAGTTGGTGCTCAGCCATTTTGACCCGAGTTAATTTCTGGACCTTGAGGAGAGTGGCAGGGGGGGAAGGATTTGTGGGTTGAGGGTGAGGAATGAAAGAGGGTTTTTTGTTATAGGGAAAAACATTTTTTTTAGCTTCTTTGGCACCTTTAGTAGCTTCCAACCAAGTTTGAGGTCGATCCATGAGGACCTAGGCTCAAATTTCATCCTTTAGGCCACTAATAAAGCATTCCCAGAAGAACGCATCTGTCATGCCCTTTGTTCTAAAGACAAAATTATCAAAGTAAGTTATAAAGTCTTCCACTATGCCTAACTATTTCAACTTGGTTAAACAACCTAAATAATGGGTGTCAATGTCAAAGCATTCATAGAGCTCAAAAACAAATCGGGTCCATGCAATATACCCCTGGCATGCATTTTTACGCCATTTCCACCATTTCCAGTGTTCGTGATCCAGATAGAGAATAGAATAACGAAGTTTTTCCAACTCATTAGTAATGGCATGCAGAGAGAAATAATGCTCCATTTGAGTGACCCAACCCGTAGGGTTGGAGCCATCGAATTTATTGACCTCAACTCGGGGAAGACTGGGGTCACGATGAAAGCAGTTGAATGAAAATTAATAGGATGAGAGGAATCATCACCATATGGTTGGTCCAAGGAGGAAGGACCCCGGGGTCGGTTCAACAACTGGTTGACAACAGACTGGAGGGTGTTAAATTGGTTCAAGAATTTGGCATCCATGTCGTCAAAGTTTTGTTGGACTTGGGTCTCTAATTTTTCAATGCAGGAATTCGTAGAGCCAATATCAAATGTCACTTATTGGAGGTACTCATTGGTCTGATTAATGGAAGCTTGCAGGTCTTGGTTGTGGGTGTTGGTCATTTGGATATGAGGGGTGTCGGTAAGGGGAAATGGGTGGGTGGAACCACAAAATAGGACTTATAAGTGATAGGTACCACGACGATTAGGGTGAAAAGGGAATATAATCGGAGAGGAAAATAAGGGTGCTAGGATAGGGGTCAGATCTACTGAAAAAAAAAAGGCTTAAAAAAGAAAGGCACCACTGTGATTAGCGTGAGGAGAGGAATCCAATGGGATAGGTCCCAAATAAGGGTGCCTACAGGACCACTATTATACTCCGGTCTGAATAATATTGCAGTGTTGAAAGGCACAAATTCTTAACAAGAAAAAATATGTAGGAATTTCGCAACCAAAATGTCGAAGGGAAAATTGTACGACAATAGATTTTGTTTGTTCTGTTTTTGTTTCCGTCCCAATAGTTAGGGTATTCAGGGTTTCTACATAGAAGAGTTTTCCTTGCTTTAAATAAACAACAAAATCACCTATGGGATCAGAAATAATCCTCCCACACTTGCCACCCCTTTCGTAACGGTATAATATAACATCTTAATCTGAAGTTTTCAATAAAAAAAAGTAAATCGATTATAATACGACCAACAAAACCAGAAACAATTCCAACTTCTTTCAAAATCAATTACATTATATGAACCAAACCTATAACTTTTATATACTAAGAAAATAACAAAATAAAATGAATAACATACACTCATGAATTACTATGAGTTAAAAAAAACATACTACACAATGCATTATTGAACATCACGTTATAACAATTACTCACCGCAATAAAAGATCACATTTTAGGAAATGGAAATGTTGTGAACATAGTACATAATGCATCATTGAACATCACATTATAACAATTATTAGCCACAAGGAAAAGGTCACACATTTTAGGAAATGGAAATGTTGTCGTGGAAAGAATAGATCAAAGAATGAATTTCAAAATTGGAATACATTATTCCAATTTAAGCAAAAGAAAAACCAAACATAAAATAGTTTAATCTTAATCTTATAAATTCAATTTATATGATCTTTGGACTAAGACATAGTTAAACAATCAAACAAAAAGTATTTCAAGTAGCCTACTACGATATTTATAATTAGACCAGATTTATATTGCCGAACAAAAATGTTAAAACGTAAATCATTTAGACAATACTTTATAGGTTCCGTTTGGATAATCTTGTCTTCTCAATGCAATTTCACAGCTAGCAATAATCCCTTAGTTGTAAAAATATTTATTGAGGTGCCAGTATATTCGAAATGTTAGCGATGGAAACACCTTTAGCGTCCAGTGCAAGGTAGGTTTTATCATTTGGTTTATTCCAAATAATAATATTATTCAATATTCCTGTCTGCGGACTTGTCGAGCGAGAGAGCTCCATTGAAGTTTTGGAGCTGACAGTCCGTGTTCTTGGTTGACAGCGAGGTGAGTCGGTGTCAGGTGATATTGCTGAGAATTTTAGGAATATTTCAAATGAGCGCCTGTTGTACTCACTTCTCGCTGACACGTGCTTATATCAAGAAACTTTAAGTATTCGATTTAATTTTATTATCAGAATTTTGACTAAGTGATTTTTTTTTTTTTTAGATTTTCAAAATTTTTATGATAAAGTTTTAAAATGCATAGAATTTTGATCCATACCAAACTCGACTATTTTTTATAACTGAAAAAAAGTTTTGTTTTCTAAATTAGTTTACTCCTAAATAAATCTCTTATTATACTCACTTCATGTTACCCTCAACATTTTGACACGTGATCATGTCGAGAAAAGTTGCCTTATATAAATAAATCTCATGTTCACTTCATGCCATCATCAGCATTTTGACAGGTGATCATGTCAAGAAATGTTGGGTTTCTTGCTTACATGCAAAAGGGTTAGGGGCAATTTCATTTTTTAAATTTATTTTATTTTATTATTATTATTTTTTAAAAAGTTTTATATGGTTATTTATTTTTAAAAATAAATAGTTTTAAAATTTCAAAAAAAAATTATTAAATAAAATAAAAGATTTTAAGTTATGATATTTTTTTTAAGTGAAATTAGTCAAATAGAATTGATAATTTAGGCGATTACTATGTTCAAAAGCATTGAGAGAGAAGTTAAATCACCACAGTTTTAATGACTTAGCAGGTTAGTAATATTTTTAAAATGTGTGAAATTAGTGAACGTCATGAGGTTATCCCAACCCAATAAAAACCTTTAAGAAAATCAACTATAATATAATGGTTTTGCCTAAATTAAATCAAAATTTGTTGAAATTACATATTTGAGTAGACTCTGTACTGAGTGTCCCCAAAAAATTCAAAACTTTAAATATATTTATGCTTCAAAAATGCAATTTAAATAACATAAAATAGTTATTTCACCAAGATTTGTATTATCATATCAAAAAACTCAAAAAAATAAAATGTTTAAACAATACCATTAATATATACAATAAACTACAAGATAGGAAGCATTCGAACCAGGGAAGTGATGACCAACCATGATATATTATTCCATTTATTATGAAAGTGACACACCACATGGCAATCAAGAGCAAGGTTGAAAGGAAGTGATAACCTGCCATGACATATTATTCAAAATTAAAGTACGGTTAGAATTTCAAATTAGTCAAATTTGATGTTTTTCCAATTTCGATAAAAAAATTTATTAAATTTTTTTAATTGCATGTAAGATTATTAATATTTTTTAATTGCATGTTAAATTTCAATTGAATTAAAAATGTATGCATTAAATTATTTTGACAGCTTTAAAATAATATTACAAACTGAATATTTATGATAATTTTTTTTTATATTTAAAATAAAACTACAAATTGAATATTCAAGATAAATGCTATGTTGTACCAGTTTTTTAAAGTGAGAAAGTTGAGAACTAGTGTTTGGAATGAATAGTGTTTGGAATGAATAGAAGTTTTCTCCAAATTTACAAGAAATGTGAAGTTGGAAGCGACAAAAATATATATTAAAAAATATAAAAAATATTTTAGATTACAATGATACTTTAGATTACAATGTATAAAGATATTGATATATTTTAAATCTTATTTCAATAAAATGGAAAGTCAATCACAATGATACTTTAGATTACAATGTATAAAGATATTGATATATTTTAAATCTTATTTCAATAAAATTGAAAGTTAATGGAGGACAATGTTTCTCATATTGCAACAACTACAATATTGAAATTACTAATTTAATTTGTGCTAATAATTATATGAATATAGTTAATACAACATTGAAACTTTAATATCCATAAATACTCCATTAAACAATGAGAAACAAAACATTTTTATTAGAAAAAACAAAATATCTCTACATTTGAATATTTCTAAAAATTTAAACACGGAATTATGTCACCTCTGCCCTCCTTCCTTTGTCTCTCTCAATCATGTTTCAATCAACTCGGTCCAGAGAAAAACGCGTAAATTTTATCTCTTTTCTTAGAATTAGGTAGAATTGGACTTTCAAACTTCGCCCAGTGCCCGTCCACCTAACTCGGTCCAGAGTAAAACGCGTAAATTTTATCTCTTTTCTTAGAAATTAGGTAGAATTGGACTTTCAAACTTCGCCCCGTGCCCGTCCACGTCAATCTCTCTTCCGTTCTCGACTTTTTATATTTACTTCCATAAACGTTTTCTAGAAACCGATAAAAATTGTTCACCGTTCAAAACACAACCTTGAATTCACACTAGTACATTTTAAAAGCCCTCGAAAACCCACGTGCAAATAACAAATTATATCATGTTTTTATATAGCTCACAAAAGTAATAAAATAAAATTTTATATAAAATAAATAAATAAAATTTTATAAAGTCAAAGTTTTAGTGTTTTTCATATCCTTCTTCTTACAAATAACTAAGTATATTTCATATTTATACAAATACATTTTTTCCAAACACATTTCATATTTATATATATAAATTTGCAGAGTTTCTTTATGCAGTAAGAACATATTTTTAATTTTTTAAAATCATTTTTTGTCATTTAAAATTATATTAACCTTCTCATATAACTGTATTTTTATTTTAATTTATTCCACCAACCATTTCATTTCATTGTCAAAAACACTAGCTATCTACATTTAACACTTCAACTATCAAATTAAGAGAACAGTAAGAAGTCAACAACATTCGGTAACCAAGACAATTTGCTAAACAAAACTTCAGTGCTACATGAATAAAAAATTACATGGCTGTGAAGGCGGGGAACGCCTCTCTACTTTCTCCACAAAACCTTCCATCTTCAATTAACCCCAAAAGCTTCCCTCTTCAATTAACCCCAACAAGAAGCTCATCATACAAAGACACCCACCACCATTAATTTGACCCACTTCTTAACGTTATGACTGCCCCCGGAGTTTGTTTTAAAAATCCTTGTTTACCATTTCATTAAACTTTATCAGGAACGTGATAAACGTAATGAAAAAAAATATGGTAATAATTACCACAACAAATATTTTACAAAATATGCATACTCCAAGCAACCAGGGGATCCACTGCCATGGGACCTCAGGTTTTCCACTCTGCTGCTCCAATAGGGCTGTATTTTCAGAATCTTTTGCCGCTTCATCCAAACGTCTTTTTTTCACCTGCTTCACCACACGTTCAACGATTTTATCGAGCAGCTCCGGCTCGTCCCTGACAAAATAAATAAAACCAGTGAGAAACGTGTATCTATGTATCCAACAATAAAATAGATATGGAGAGGGAAGGATAAGTTCTCACGTATAATTCTCTTCAAGCTCGAAACCGCTTATTTCTGCAACACGAGAAAGAGCCCCTCTCCACTTTTGAATAGTGTCAGGGTCGTGTCGCGGCTTCTCTTCATGAGTTTGAGAATCATATGTTTTCTTGTCTTCCAGTTCTTGCAGGTCCTTAGAGTAAACTCCACCTTGGCCCTCCGTCCACCGAAGCTGACCAGGCTTCACATGGTAGAATACTGGAATAATCGGTGCCCCTGACTCGAACATTTGAACCAGCTCGTCCAAACACCATTTAGATTCGGCATATCTCGGAGAAAATATGGCCACTTGGACCGAAGCAGTTCGAATAGCGCGTTGTATTTGCA
The DNA here is from genome assembly GCA_009831015.1 of Picea engelmannii. Taxonomy (NCBI): domain Eukaryota; kingdom Viridiplantae; phylum Streptophyta; class Pinopsida; order Pinales; family Pinaceae; genus Picea; species Picea engelmannii. Next base: position 125,593 of record ML780149.1, on the reverse strand, counting down.
AAGTTAAATAGAGCCCCGCTTCCAATTCCGGTTCGTCCAGAAAGACTCGAAGTCCTCGTTGAAGAAGGCGTCTGTAAAGATGACTGGCGAAGGTCTTCTTTACATCCGGACCGCGGTGGTTGATGAAAACATCATAGCCACAGGTGTCATCCTCGAGATGCGTAGCGGTGGAGGTGGAGGTGGAGGCGAATGTGTTATGAGGAGGAGCGGGTGTGGATATGGACACGAGTTGAGCTTCTAGGTCTGCCATTGAAGAGCAGATGAAAAAGGTACAGAGGCTACAGATTTTCGTTTGGCCTTCTTTCTACCTCGAAGTTAGCGAGCCGTACAGATTTTCGTTTGGCCTTCTTTCTACCTCGAAGTTAGCGAGCCGTACGCCTTTGGTATGATACTTTTCTTTAGATTATTATACTCGCCTTGGCAGGTTATATAGGGAGTAACTTAACTAGGGAGTAATTTTTTCTCTTTTATGTAACAAAATAAAAATGAATTTTCCTTCTTTTGAGGTAAAAAATGGGTTTGAATCTTGTTCGATTTTCAGAGATAATTTGAATTTAACCTTGATGAAAGTTCTATACTTTTCGAAATTTTATTTTAAAAGTTTTACCCTATTTTAAACCAATCTAAATAGAAAATGCTAAAATTCAAAACTACATGACAGAAAACATATCAGAAATCGAAAGGAAAAATTGAATTAACCCACTCTATCCCACTCCGATTATATAGCATTAGATATGTATAAATTTGGGCATCTTTTTAACATTGGATAAGAGTATGTTTTACTTTTCTCAATATTTAAAACATTTATTATCTTCACTGTTCAATTCAATTTGAGGTCGTTTTTATGATGAGGTTTGGTTTTTTAATTTTTCTAAATATTTAAAAACATTTATTTTGAGTAATTTATGTTCTTAATTTAATTTTAAAGCCGTAGGTGATGAATTTATTGGAAATTGACAAAATAATTGAAGGCTTTTCTCACGCGTTTTCTGCAAGGTGGAAGCTTCATGCTGTTCTACGAAGACGAGACAAAACAATATGGGCCCAGACGAGGACTCGTGACCGTCGCTTAATAATTATTAATTATTGGTCCTTGCGAATATAGAAAGGGCTTAGGTGGTCAATTCTGTTTTACTCACTTCCATTAAGTAAATTCTCTTCGGTTTCATTAAAAAAGATTATTAATTTTTATTTTTTTTAATTTAATTGGTTTAAATCCTAAACTATTATATGATTGATTGCAGGGTTCGATGAGATTAGTAACTTATTTTATTTTTAAAAATTAATAATAAAATTAAATAAAAAATTAAACAACATAAAATTGTCATAGGGTAGGGTTTGATGAGAGTAGTAAGTGATTTTATTTAAAAATAATAATAATAAATTTAAATAAAAGGTTCAACAACATAAAATTGTCACATAACTTATATACATTTAAGATTGTAGTTTAAACTTTTTATGTTGGTTATTTTTTGTTTAATTTTTCTTGAAATTAGGTGAGAATTTGTGTTAGTGGATCTATATATTTGAGTGGCTAAGTTTATATAATCAGAGTGCCCCAAATGTTTTTCAACACACTGAATCCATTTATGCATTCAAAAATGCAATTTAAACAACATAGAATTGTGATTTCATCCAAATTTACGTCGAAAAATTCTGACCAAAAAAAACAAAACGTAGAACTTTAGACAAAGGGGTCGCACCATACTTTGTGCAAGGAAACAGTCGTACTATATAGTCTGAACAACAAACTGGTAGAAAAGATGCATTGACAATATACAAAAGAGATTGAAGATTCCTGTGGTTCAATTCATTCAGTCTTCCTACAAGAAAACACACGCAATATATCAAATTCTGGACATATTGAGAGAAGTGAAGCTTTCAAACCCGCATATGTTAGACCATATTCATTAAGAAGTCTTACCCAAAAATCTAACTCTTTGAAAGAGGAAAATGGCTTTGAGTAGCCATATCTTTGCTCAAATTCTCGCTTTCACATGGAAGAACTATGAAGTGTGGTCAATAAAAATGATGACTTTGTTGAGGGCTCAGGACATTTGGGAATATGTATCACGTGGGTATACAAAACCAACAAATGAGTAGTTGAACATGGCCTAGACATTTTTTTAAAAAATGACATAAAAAAAATGACATTTTAAATTTCTCCAATATCATAGTTGCCATTTCTTTTCACAATGCAATGAAGTAACGATAATTTCTCTTCACTTTTCAACAAACAAAAATGGTTATTGAATATTTATAACAGGGCAACTGACCGTGGTAGATAATGATAATTACCTCTCAACCCATAAAGTAAAAAACACAAAACATTTTCAAAATGATAATTACCTCCCAATCCAAAATGTCCAAAACATACAACTTTTAAACTAATGGAAGTGGAAATGATGGGTAGGGTTGTGAATCCAAGAGAATATAGCATTAAATTGCTTACATATTTTCATCTTCAATCCCCTATCTAAAAAGGAAAATTTACTTCTTCAATGATGCATACAATTTTTTATTTAAATATGTACACTGGAATAATCCTAGAAATTTAAGCACCAACTCGTGTCACCTCTGCCCTCCTTCCTCGTTCTCTCTCAATCATGTTTAATAATCAACTGAGTGTAGATACGTAAAACCAACTCGTGTCACCTCTGCCCTCCTTCCTCGTTCTCTCTCAATCATGTTTAATAATCAACTGAGTGTAGATACGTAAAACACGTAAATGTTACATCTTTAATAATCAACTCAGACATGTTTCAATAAAACACGTAAATGATCTCTCTCGATCATGTTTCAATAAACTTTTCTTAGAATATAGGTGGAATTGGACTTTCAAAGTTTGGGCGCTGCCCGTCAACCTCAATCTCTCTCGGTTCTCGCCTTCCATAACGTTTTATAAAAACCCGTAAAAATTATTCACAACACAAACAACATCTTTTAAAAACCCTGTATTTATACAAATAATTTTTTAAAATTATAATCTCACATGGCATTCAAAAACCCCAAAAAAATTCACCTTTAGAAACGTATTTAAAAAGAGTGGGATACGTCGCCATGGAGGTAGTTATCAGTTATTTAAAAAAAAATTGGATACCTCCCCCTTGTTTGAAAAAATAAATAATGAATCATATTTTATATTAAATAAATATTTTTTTTATATAAAAATAAAGTATTTTAAAACCTAGTGAAAATAATTATGCACATTTCATATTTATATATATATATATATATATATATATATATATATATTTTCTAAATGATATATTTTTTATAAATATATTCATATATTTTATATAAATTTATATTTAAACATATTTTATTAAGTGAAGAAGATGTATAATTTCTTTTATATTTAACATGGAGTTGATATGTGATATTAAAAAATATTAATAACAAAAAAATATTTCAATGTTGATCATTATATATATATATATATATAAATTGAAAATAAAATTATGGTTAAAACATTTCAATGATATGGGGTTGAGTACCATGGAAATGTGCAATTCTTTTCTTTGTCATTTAAGTATTTCAGTGGTATGTTGTTGAGAGATCAAAATTTGAGAAAAGATTTTTACTGTAAAGGGTTTTATACCTATGGGAGCATGATAAATATGGAATGAAGATGGATTTAGATGGATCAATGCTTGTATTTATATAAATATATTATTTCTCTTATAAACCCAACATTGAGAGAGTTCTTGTCAAAAACAAAAAACAAAAAATGATTCTCTTTTCCAAACCTATACTCAAATACCCAATCATACCTCATGTTTCTACACATTTTTTTTAATATGAATCCCACATTACATTAAACCAAGCATCCTTTAAAAACCCTAAGGAAATATTCACCTTTCAAGACTTTCAATCATATTTCATATTTATACAAATATTATTTTTCTCCTAAAATTAGAAATTAACACAAACATCTTCTACAAACAAAGAAAAGTTATTTACCTATCCAAATTCAATCATATTTTGAAGATGGTATCGAATGCAAAATAGGTGATGTAGACTTAATGCACCTAACTCATGTGTAAAATAGATTATGTAGACTTAATGCACCTAACTTGTAAGAATCAAATTGGAGTCATGTAGATTTTGACCTTGCACAATTAATTACTTCAAATAAATTCTTAATAGAAACATAAAAGATACAATGGCGCACATAGACATTACACATGGATTTTACCATGGAAACCCAAACTGGGAAAACCAACAACCTGTTTAGAGCCACACCTATAATCTTCTATTCATCATCTTCATTGTTTACAATACAATATACATATAGGATCCTGTGGCATTCAAACCCCCAATCCATTAACCCAGATTATTCAACAACCCTAATTCCTTAGCCAAACTTTGAAAACCATCGGCGAAAACCATGTGCCAAAACACCGCAAAAAAAAAACACAAAAAGTTGTCCAATTTTTTTTTTCATGGGCTCCACCCCTGAAACTCCTTACAGGGGGGACCCCAGGACCCCCGCATCCCCACTCCCCCTTTCTCCCATATCAATGTATAGTACATGAGACCAATCTTGGAAATAATATAACACAAACCCAACATTCTCCCACTTCTTGTTTTCTTGCATACAAGGGGTTACATGATTCCATAGGTACTCTACACCAAGAGAACTTCTCAGTGCTCACATATTTTGTTAATGAATCTACAACATTCTCCAAAGTGTCCACTTTCATCAACAACACCTTCTTGTCTTCAACCATGTCTCTCACAAAATTATATTGAGCATCAATATGTTTTGTCTTTGAATGATAACTCAGGTTCTTCACTAGGAATATTTCACTATGACTGTCACAATCTATCCTTACAACTTGTTGTACCAAACCAATACCTGAACACAACCTCTCTAACCATATTGCTTTCTCACTTGCATGAGTGGTTGCCATGTATTCAACTTTTGTAGTTGAGAGTGCCATGACAAACTGTCTCTTGCTCATCCTAGTGATTGTTCCTCCAAACAAGTTAAATACATACCCACTTGTAGATCTTCTATTGAAAAGTCAACAAGAATTGTGTGTCTAATTTATTTTTTCCTTAAATAAATTGGACAATAAATATTAATCTATTATCTCATAATTACTTGAAATAATGAAGTGAAATGGTAAATCAGTTAATTACAGGAAATTCGAGTTCAAAGGGTGATTGGTGGGACATGGAAGTCAAATTAGTTGTAACTAAGTGACTTGAAGTTGTAACAGAGTTATAAGTGTAGTTATGTGAGTTGTAAAGTAGTTTAACTCAATTAAGTGAGTTAAGCTCAGTTGCACTAGTTGTAACTGAACTTACACTAATGAGAGTTCAGTGAATTAATTATTAATTAATTCACAATCAATGATCTCACATGCAACTGAAGATTTATCACTGTTAACTACATGCATGTTAGATCCAGTGGAGACCCAGTTGAGATAACAGGTGAAAGGGACAGTGTGACTATCAAGTGTGACTTTAGTGGGTGCAATCATGCAACCACTCACACATTGGAGATTCTGATGAGAAATGCACAGCCTAGGCAAAGGGAATTCAAATTCATTTGCAGGTTTTCCATTGCAAGGATTGCGCAGAGGAGGCAGGCTGTCTAGAGGCAAAGAATTTCCACATATATTTGTTGATTGACAATGTGAGACGATTGTATTGTACTAAGAGCTCTTGGATTAGAGTTTTGTATGAGATTGTTTCATGATCCATGATATACATAATATATGATAGTGGGGTTTTTATCTTTATGCTTTCCCAGAAAAACACCCGTGTTATGTGCAATTGATCTTTCTTCTTGATATTGCAATTGGCAATCGTGTTTTAAATTCCGCAAGAATATTTGTAGAAGCGATTATGTATTTAACAGTGGCATATAATTGTTAGATTAGGAGAATCCAGGAAATACATAATCTGTATTGAAATTTCTACATGGTATCAGAGCGCGGAAGATTGCAGAAGCTGAGTTTGTGACTGGATAGAATTTGAATTTGTAGAAAGACTTTCTTAGTGCTATAGATGATTCAAGATCGAAATGGATTTCAATGGCTTGAGGTTGGAGTATGCACTCGAGGGCAGCTCGAACTACATTTCTTGGAAGGACAGGATGGAGGCAGTACTCGAAGACAATGGATTGAAGGAATTCATTAACAAAGATGTTCCTAAGCCAGATGTTGCAAACGCTGCAAATCTTGATGCATGGCAAAAGAAAGTGGAAAAGGCGAGGAGGATTCTGTTGGAGGGAGTACGAGACCACATTGTCTCAAGCCTCCATGGGAAAGCCACACCACATGCAATGTGGAAGACTTTGACAGATCTATTCCAAAACAACAACAACCATAGGAAATTGGCGCTCAAAGATAAACTCAGAAACATCAATATGGAGAAGGGTGACTCCATTCCAAAATATCTCACGAATTTTTTCCAATGTCGGGATGAGATGGGGAATGTGGGAATAACAGTCGCTGATGATGATTTGGTGAACTTGGTGCTCCTAGGACTTCCCAAGAGTTGGCACAGTTATCAAGACTTTGTCAATGGAAAAGAAAAATTGTCAGATTAGGAACGACTATGGTCAGATCTAGTGCAGGAGGAGTTCAGGCGGAACACCAGAGATGGATCTTCATCAAAGCATGATGATGAAGAGGACTGTGCTTTGGCTACCAAGGCAAGGAAAGGGAAGGGGAAGAAATTCCATTCAAAATCCAAGTCTAAAGTCAAGAAGTTGGATTTGTCCAAAGTGAAGTGTTTTCACTATCATGAACATGGGCATCTCACTACTAACTGTCCGCAGAAGACAAAGAAAAATAAGGTTGTTGGAGCTGCAACTGGTGAGGCTCTTGCCTCGTAATTTGAAGTTAACTTCTCTTTGATCACATGCATGGCTTCAAGTGCATCGGGATTAGTGTGGTATTTCGATAGTGTCACTTCCTTCCACATGACGGGAGATAAAGAGTCTTTCAGTGACTTGGAGGAGAAAGATCTCAAAATGCATATAGAGATGGGTGACGATGGACGATATAGTGCGACTGGCATTGGAACCATTACCTTTCAGAGGAAGTCAGGTAAACCATTTCAATTGAAAAATGTCATGCATGCTCTAGGTCTGAAGAAAAACCTGGTCTCAGTCGCAATGTTGGAGGATAGAGGCTATGACGTTGTTTTCAGTAGTGGAAAATATTTTCTAAGAAATAAAACAACGGGTCAAGTCAAGAGGATAGGGATTAGAGTTAAGAATCTCTACATGATGGAGGTAGATGGATGCGCTGCCATGATGGGCAAGGCAAAAAAAGTGGTGAGCCAAGATGAGGGCGAATTATGGCACAGGCAATTGGGCCATCTTCATTATGGAGCCTTGAAGATCATGCAACAAATATCTACTGGAATTCCAATGGGAACACTTTCTCAGTTAGATCAGTGCAAGGGTTGCACCATGGGGAAGTATGTAAAGTCCACCTTTCATGAAAAGGAGAACCATGCTTTGGTGATCCTAGAGAGAATTCACACAGACGTGTGTGGACCATTCTCGATTGCTTCAACAACAAAACATAGGCATTATGTTATTTTTGTTGATGACTTTTCTCGTAAATGTTGAATCTTATTCATGCAGAAGAAGGATCAAACATTCTCAAAGTTCTGTGATATTAAAGCATTGGTGGAGAAAGAGTTGGGGAAGCAAGTGAAGGCTCTGAGGAGAGATAATGGTGGAGAATACATCTCTAATGAATTCAAAGACTTCTGCAGCAAAGAAGGAATTCGAAGAGAACTCATAGCGCCTCATAACCCACAACAAAATGGGGTCACAGAGAGGAAGAACAAAATGATCGACAACACGAGCGATGTTGCATGATCAGGGCCTACCAATGCATTTGTGGCCGGAAGCATGCAACACTGCGGTTTATGTGTAAAATTGTTGTCCTCATAGAGTACTTGGCATGAGTACACCTGAAGAATCTTTCACTGGTAAGAAACCTGATGTTTCTCATTTTAATACTTTTGGCTCATCTGTTTATGTGCATGTGACCAAGGATGCCAAGAAGAAGTTGGAACCGACTGCTAAAGTTGGAATATTTGTGGGGTACACGGAAACACCCCATAATTATCGTGTGTATTTTCCTAACAGTAAGATGACTATTATGTGACGGGATATAAAATTCGATGAGGGGAAAGGCATGGGGTTGTCGCTTGAGAGGGAGCTAGACTTGCATGCAGAAGAGGAACTGCTGGTTCCCAAAGATGAGTCTCAATATTTGGATCAACCACATGAGGAGGTTCATGGAGTGGAGGAAGCCACTCAAGCAGAGACATTCATCCTTTAAAGTTCTTCTACCTTTCAAAACCTAGTCAAAATAACATGCACGTTTCATATTTATATAAATATATATTTTTTCCAAATGATTTATTTTTTATAAATATATTCACATATTTTATATAAATTTATATTTAAATATATTTTATTAAGTGAAAGAGATGTATAATTTCTTTCATATTTAACATGGAGTGGACATGTGACATTAAAAAATACTAATAACAAAAAAATATTTCAATGTTGACCATCATATATATATAAATAAATTGAAAATAAAATTATGGTTAAAACATTTCAATGATGTGGGGTTGAGTAGTATGGAAATATGTAATTCTTTTCTTGGTCATTTAAGTATTTCAGTGGTATGTTGTTGAGAGAGATCAAAATTTGAGAAAAGGTTTTTACTGTAAGGGGTTTAATACCTATGGGATCATGATAAATATGGAATAAAGATGGATCTAGATGGATCTATGCTTGCATTTATATAAATATATTATTTTTCTTATAAACCCAACATTGAAAGAATTCTTGTCAAAAACAAAAAAAAAATGATTCTCTTTTCCAAACCTATACTCAAATACCCAATCATACCTCATGTTTCTACACAGTTTTTTTTTTAATATGAATCCCACATTACATTAACCCAAGCATCCTTTGAAAAACCTATAGAAATATTCACCTTTCAAAACTTTCAATGATATTTCATATTTATACAAATATTTTTTTTCTCCTAAAATCCTGAAATTAGAAATTAACACAAACATATTCTACAAACAAAGAAAAGTTATTTCCTATCCAAATTCAATCATATGAATATGGTACTGAATGAAAAATAGGTGATGTAGACTTAATGCACCTAACTCATGTGCAAAATAGATCATGTAGACTTAATGCACCTAACTCGTAGGAATCAAATTGGAGTCATGTAGATTTTGACCTTGTACAATTAATTACTGCAAATAGATTCTTAATAGAAACATAAAAGATAAAATGGCGCACACACACATTACACAAGGATTTTACCATGGAAACCCAAACTAGGAAAACCAACAACCTGTTTAGAGCCACACTTATAATCTTTTATTCATCATCTTCATTGTTTACAATACAACATACATATAGGATCTTGTGGCATCCAAACCCCTAATCCATTAACCCAGATTAGTCAACAACCCTAATTCCTTAGCCAAAATTAGAAAACCATCGACGAAAACCATGTGCCAAAACACTGCAAAAAATGGACCCAAAAAGTTGTCCAATTTATTTTTTCGTGGGCTCCACCCCTGAAAATCCTTATAGGGGGGACCCCAAGACCCCCGCACCCCCACCCCCCCTTTCTCCCATATCAATGTATAATACATGAGACCAATCTTTTAAATAATATAACACAAACCCAACATTCTCCCACTTGTTGTTTTCTTGCATACAAGGGGTTACATGATTCCATATGTACTCTACACCAAGAGAACTTCTGAGTGCTCACATATTTTGTTAATGAATCTGCAACATTCTCCAAAGTTTCCACTTTCATCAACAACACCTTCTTGTCTTCAACCATGTCTCTCACAAAATTATATTGAGCAACAATATGCTTTGTCTTTGAATGATAACTCAGGTTCTTCACCAGGAAGATTGCACTCTGACTGTCACAATCTATCCTTACAGCTTGTTGTACCAAATCAATACCTAAACACAACCTCTCTAACCATATTGCTTCCTCACTTGCATGAGTGGTAGCCATGCATTCAACTTTTGTAGTTGAGAGTGCCATGATAGACTGTCTCTTTCTCATCCTAGTGATTGTTCCTCCAAAAAGGTTAAACACATACCCACTTGTAGATCTTCTGCATTCAAGATCTCCAACCCAATTTACATCCACAAAGCCATGAATTCCCAACACTCTGTCCAATCCTGGTATTCCTTGGTAACACAATCCATAAATAGTAGTGCCACACAAATACCTGAAAACCCTCTTTACTGTGTCCAATGCTCCTTCCCTGGTTTTGACATACACATGTTCAAAAATCCCACTACATGTGCAATGTCCGGCCTAGTACAGACCATTGTGTACATCAAATTGCCAACTACACTGAAATATGGAACATGCAACATGTCCTCTTCCTTTTCTTGTGTCTTTGGACACTAATATGCAGATAAATTCACACCTATAGGAATAGGAACCCTGTCTGGTTTACATTCCTGCATATTAAACCTCTGCAATATTGTCTCAACACATTTTCTCTGATTTAACCAGAGTTTCTTGTTTTTCCAATCTCTTTTGATTTCCATGCAAAAAATGAAATTTGCAGCACCAAGATCCTTCATGTCAAATTTAGAGGACAACTGAGTTTTAATATCTTGGATAATCTCCTCGTCGTTTCCTATCAACAACATATCATCCCTATACAAGACCAAATAAATAAGACAATCATTGATTAATTTGAAATACATATAATGACCCTCTTTGCTCCTTGTGAAGCCAATTCCCAAAATATAAGTATAAAAATTTTGATACCACATCCTTGGTGATTTCTTTAACCCATACAGGGACTTTTTCATCTTGCATACCAACTCTTTCTTTCCCTTCACATCAAATCTTTTTGGTTGCTTCATGTATATTTCTTCTTCCAGATCCCCAAGTAGGAATGTTGTCTTCACATCCATCTTTTCTACTTCAAAATCAAACGCAACAACAACAGATAAAATAAATATAATAGAAGTTAACTTAACTTGGAAACGAAAGAAAAAATTTCACCAAAGTCAATTCCCTCTACATGGGAATAACCTTTTGCTACTAACCGAGCTCTGTATTTCTCCACTTTACCTTTTGCATTCCACTTCTTCTTAAACACCCATTTGTTTCCAACGATCTTTCTTCCAGTCGACAACTCCACTAGATCCCAAGCCTCATTCTTGTCCAAGGCTGCCATTTCTTCAACCATGGTCTTTTTCCAGGGTTTTCCATCCTCTAAATTCACTGCTTTCGTAACAATTCTAGGATCATCATCCGTAATAGACAAAGAAAAATTTGAATAGAAATCATGTGGGGTATACCTTTCTGGTTGCCTTCTTTCCCGAACTGATCTCCTCAATACTAGAGTATGAGGATCTTCTTCTTATTATTCTTGTTCTTCTATAGAGTCTAATGCATTATCCTTCAATTCAAACTCTATTTTCTCTAGTTCTTCCTCCTTTGGTAGGAATTCTTGTTTGACAACATCTTTGATTTCTCTAAATACCACATCTCAGCTATACACTACCTTTTTAGTTTCTGGGTTCTACAACTTATAACCTTTCAAATAATATTTATATCCAATAAAGATACATTTTTCAAGTTTTTTATCTATCTTACTCCTATTTTCCTTTGAAATGTCAACATAGGCATCACAGCCAAATACCTTGAGATGTGTGAGAGAGGGTTTCTTACTAGTCCATACCTCATGTGGAGTCTTGTTATCTAGTGCCGATGAGGGTGATTGATTGACTATGTAACATGCATTAGCCACTGCCTCTAATCAGAATTTCTGTCCTAACCTAACACAACTGAGCATGCACCTTGATTTGTCCATCAACGTCTTGTTCATCCTTTCTGCAACCCATTATGTTGAGGTGTATATGGAGTATTCTTCTACTTCTCTATATCACACTTCTTATAGAATTATTCGAATTAATTTCTGTAGAACTCTCCACCATTATCCTTCCTCAACACCTTAATTCTTTTCTTTGTTTGATTCTCCATGAGAGACTTAAAATCTTTAAACCTGTCCAAGACTTTAGATTTCTTCCCAAGGAAATATATCGAAGTATTCCTTGAGAATTCATCTATAAATGAGACATAGTACACAGTTTTTCCTAGTGATGGAACCAACACAAGTCCAAACACATCACTGTGCACCAACTGTAAAATTCTCTCTGCCCTCATTGCACTAGAGGGGAATCTTTCCTAATTCTACTTCTCATACACATAATGTTCACATAAATCAAAATCCAGAGAGCAGTTAGACATACCTTCAACCATACCTTTACCGTGTAGTAGTCAAAGGCTCTTCTCTCTGATATGCCCTAGTTTTTGATGCCACAACATAGCCTTTTCTCCAGAGACTGTAGGAGTTTTTTCTTCTTCATCTCCAATATCAGGAACAACAGAACTATTACACCCATCACTAATAGTGCTTACTTTCAACTTATACAAAGTTCCAAACCGAAATCTCTTCAACAACACCATTTCTCCTCGAACCATCCTACATGTTTCTTTACCAAACACCATTTTTACCCCTACACCCATTTTACTTACAAAAGTCAAATTTCTAGCTAATCCTGGGATGTGCAAAACACCAAGAAGTGTTCTAATGCTTCCATCCATGAGATTCAACTTGAATTTTTCTCTTCCTATTATTTTGGTTGTTGATTCATCATCTAGGAAAACATCACCTCCATCATACCTTTCATATTCGCATAACCACTCCCTGTGAGGATTCATATGAAAGGATGCACCTGGTTCAACCAACCATGCCTCATGATCTGTATGTGTTCTTGAAGAAGACAATTACACATCCCCTCCTTCATCTGTGGAGGTTTTTTCTTCTGTATAAGGAGCATCTTCATATCCCTTCCCTCTCTCAACACTTTTAGATCTACATTTCTTTTTTTAGTGCCCTTCTTTTCCACATCTCCAACATACCTTTACAAACTTTTCAAGAGATTTAGATCTACCCTTAGATTTATTTCTCCCACTTGAGAACTTAGATATATTTCTTTCCTGGGAGCATCCTCTTGAAAAAAATGCATTTGTGCTATGTCCTTCCGCCTCATGACCTCTAAAAACAAGGATTAGACCACATCATCGAAATGTAAAGTAGTTTTATTAATACCTATGGACACAACCAAACTATCCCACGAGTCTGTTAAAGCACACAACAAACTGATACACTTTATCCATCATAAATTTAAATATCAACATATAATAACTAACTTACCCCTATTTTGAAGGCATTCAGATGCTCTGTCACATAGTCTCCATCTTTCATCCTCAGGTTATACAGCTTCTTCCACAAGAAAATTTTATTTACCAGGGATTTAGACTGATACAAATTCCAGAACACATCCCATAATGCCTTGGATGTAACCACTACTACATATGGGCGGATTATTCCACAAAAATTTTCCACGCTTCCACTAGTTTCATTTTTTTCTTTGAAAATTATATTTACCTTTTCAAATAATTGTTTTTATTTTTATTTTAATTTATTCCAACCATCATTCCATTAGAAAAAACATTGGTTTCTCTCCTTGCATTTACATTAATTAAATAGTGTGCGAAACAAAACTTCACTGCTACATGAATAAAAAATTACATGGCTATGAAGGTGGGGAATGCCTCTCTACTTTCTCCGCAAAAACTTCCCTCTTCAATTAACCCCAACAAAAACTTCCCTCTCTAATTTGACACAGATCATACGTCGATCCTTTTTTAATTTAGCTTAGTCTTAAGAATGAGGTCTTCATTTATAAATATCCCTGACCCTTTTAAACTTGGAGATTTATTGAGTATGTCATATTTATGGTCATACAACTTACTTTGACATTGATCAACCTATCTTTATTTTCAATTATTTTTCCCAACCTCTTTTCTTTTATGATGTAAGTTGTTTCATTTTGTTATTTATTTTTTAGTTCTCCTTTTACTATTGCTAGTGTGTCTTCATCTTGTTGTTCTTTTATACAAAAAATTATGAGGTTCAAGGTGGCTCTTTTGTTACGCTCTTGATCCAAACTTTATTAACTTATCCATTTCCTCTTTCATGGATTTGATATCCAATTTATTTTTCAAACTAATTAGAGTCAAATTGCTAGATATTTTTTCTTGTAGCCCTTTAATCCTATCTCTCATGTTGAGATTTGCTTAGACCTCTCCTTCTTGGGTTGATTGTTTTTTTTTTTCCATTTCTTATATTCTAGGATAATTTTTTTACAACTGAGTCTCAAACCCTAATATTTTATTCTCTATCTATGTCTTAGTATTGTCTTCTAACAATCTAAATTTGTTATCAAGCATTGCCTCTAACTCTCTTTGGAATTTCATTTCTCTCTACTATCCTTTTCTCCAATGATTCTATATGTCCATAAAGACTCTCTAGGGTGACTTTGCTAAGCCTCCACTTGAAAAATTAGGCTTTGGAATATGTGGTGAAATGATCATATTCAAAAGAAAAGAAAACAAGAGAAAGAACTTATGCACATGATTTACCAACCAAACCACCCTTCAAATTTTAAACCTCTTCCATATTCCGTTCAAATTCACCACAATTATACCTCTGTTCCAATTCATAAGTATAAATCCTTCACATTCACTTCACAATATCACCCTAGGTATAAGCCTTGGTTCATATTTACCCCATAGTAGAAACCCTTCACACCGTTAGTTCAAATTCATGTTGAAATCACAATTCAAATTCACCTTCAAATAAACCCATCACATTCACCATAAATAAACCCATCACATTCACCATAGAGTATAAATCTCTACGACAATGCTAAGTAATATCATTTATGGCAAGTATACATACCAAATGAAAATTATTGTATTAAAAAACTTTATATAATCCACTATGGAGAAGATGATAATTACCTCCCAACCTAGAAAATCAAAAACATAAAAAGTTGATGAAGAAGATAATAATTAACTCTCTCAATGCAAAGGTCCAAAATATAGAATGTTTAAACCCATAAAAATGAAAATGATAAATAAAGTTGTAAATCCAAAAAAAATATGCCATCTTCTTAAGTTATAATTGCACGTCTTTATTTAAATATCTGTACATTGGAATATTCCTAGAAATTTAAGCACCAACTTGTGCACCTCTTTCCTTCCTTTGCCTCTCTCAATCATGTTTCAGTCAAGACGGTCCAGAGGAAAACGCATAAATGTTAGCTCTTTTCGGGGAAATTATGTGGAATTAGACTTTCACTTCAATCTCTCTCACGTTCTCGACATTTTATTTTGTATTTCATAAACGTTTTTTAAAAACCGGTAAAAATTATTCACCAATACAAGCACCAACTAGTGTCACCTCTGCCCTTCGTCCTCGTTCTCTCTCAATCATGTTTGAATAATCTACTAAGTGTAGATACGTAAAACACGTAAATTTTACATCTTTAATAATCAACTCAGACATGTTTCAATAAAACACGTAAATGGTCTCTCTCGATCATGTTTCAATAAAACACGCAAATGTTACATCTTTTCTTAGAATATAGGTGGAATTGGACTTTCAAAGTTTGGGCACTGCCCGTCAACCTCAATCTCTCTCGCGTTCTCGCCTTCCATAACGTTTTATAAAAACCGGTAAAAATTATTCACAACACAAACAACATCTTTTAAAAACCATGTATTTATACAAATATTTTTTTTAAATTATAATCTCACATGGCATTCAAAAACCCCCAAAAAAATCACCTTTAGAAACGTATTTAAAAAGAGTGGGATACCTCGCCATGGAGGTAGTTATCATTTATTTAAAAAACTGAAATGTAGGTGTAGGTGTACCTACTACTTGACATCCATAGGGAATTTGTAGGTGTACCTACTACTTGACATCCATAGAAACTGAAATGATTGCATCAATTCTTCCAACTGCATCAAATCTTCAAACAATTATTTTTCTAGTTTGCCATCTTTCATTCCAAACTTGACCCTCAAAATAATGTTGACAATCAATTTATCAACATATTTGGTTAGCTCAATTTCACAATGCCCCCCTCTTGAATTGTTAGGTACCAGATCTATTATATTAGAAGAAAAGAGAAACATTGCATAGAATAATAGCTGAATAGCAACAAAAAATGGAAATATTACAGAGAATAACATTTGAATAGCATTATAAAACAGAAATATTGTAGATATTAACAACAAAACGACAAATTTTATGGAACCACAACATCAAAATTATACCTTTGTTGATAGGAAACAATGTTCACTTGCCTCTTCGAAGGGGAAACCTCCAGCAGAGCAGAACTCTATTACAACAATTCTCAAGACAAAACTTATCATACCCTCAACTCTTATTTATACTAAATCTATTTACCACAAGTACAATCTAGAGGAAGATCTTCTAGAAGTGGAAGCTTCTATTAGTTCTTCTTACATTTGACTTATTCTTCCTTATTGCTAGGCCTTATTAATATTGGTCTTTATTACATGGAAAGCATATTATTCTACCAACATGAGGAGTTAGGGAGGTTACGTTCCTAACATGCCCTCCCCCTTAAAAAAAGGTCTTGTCCTCAAGGCTTGAGATGAGGAAGTTGTTGCAAAATGGTAGTTGGCTCCTAGGTGGCATCTGCAGAAGTTGTGTCTTTCCACTGTACTAACACTTCCTTGATGGTGTGATGACATAGACAACATTCACACTGATCCAATACTGCTTGGGGCTACAACTAGATGGAGCCTTCTTCATCCAACTCATGAATACTGGTTTGAGTTTGGCACTTAGTTCCAATCACCTTTTTTAAGAATGAGATATGAAAAACATGATGGATCTTATAATTACTTGGAAAAGCTAACTAGTAGGCGACCGGTCCCACTCGTTTGAGAACTGTATATGGACCATAAAATTTAGGTGCAAGTTTCTGACAATGTTTATCCTTGAGTGAAGTTTGCTTATAAGGTTGAAGTTGAAGAAACACTTGGTCCCGTTCAATGAATTGATGTTCAAAATGGCCTTGATATGCTTGTTGCTTCATGCGATTCTGAGCCATTACCAAGTTCTCTTTGAGGGAATGGAGAATAGCCTCTCAAACTATATGAGTTTGGTCAACCTCCTTAACCTTCAAGACTCTTGGTTGTTGGACACACCTACCACACTTAAAGGGGGGGTGAATGAGTGTGGGGCTCTTTTTCCCAAAAGCTTCCCTCTTTACAAAAACTCCTTAGCTAACATTCAACATTTATTCAATACCCATTGAGAACATATATCAATAGCATATATCAGCAATATATCATCAACAAGTCATCATCACAAGGAACACAATGAACATAAGATGTATGTACAATTTTTGTTTTTATTATGGACAACAATCTGGGGGTTTATCAGCAACAACTAAATAAAGTACAACTCTACAAGAGCACCAGCTCTATAATGCAAGACTAAGCTTACACCCTCAACACCAATTGAGATGAGGCAACAATCCTCAACAGATATCAATCTGTCAACAGGTATGCGACCTGTCAGTAGTGTAGCCAGCGTGTACACATGCCCTGGCTCACTACAACCCATGTATGCATGCGGCCTGTGTATATAGCAGCCTGCATATACCTTCTGAGCAGTTAGGGTTTATCCTTCAAGATCAACTCAGATCATCTGCAACCAATATATCATTCTCTTATGTCTCTAACTGTCCAATCTGACCACCAGCCAGTCACAACACATCCAAGCTCTCCAATAGCTTGTTCATGCTCCACAACAAATCAATATGAATGCTATCTCAATCAAGTATAAACAACTAGTGTACCATAGAAATCATGTCACCATTGAATCACAAGAGTATTGATCACTCCATCAACCAAATCATCCAAACTGAA
Source organism: Picea engelmannii (assembly GCA_009831015.1). Lineage (NCBI taxonomy): Eukaryota > Viridiplantae > Streptophyta > Pinopsida > Pinales > Pinaceae > Picea > Picea engelmannii. Next base: position 107,702 of record ML780149.1, on the reverse strand, counting down.
CCATATCATAGAATCCATACCAAAAATTCCCTAAGCATTCACAACACATCAAACAATAATGTAACCATATCAGTGTCTCAGTGATAGATCCGAGCCCATAAAATACAGATCCGGAACTTGCTTTATCATCCAAGAGCTTGGAACCAAGTCTTCATCATTCTATCCACCATATGCGCCATGTTGTCATACAGCCCATGTGTGCATGTGCCCTAGCCCATTACAACCCACGTATACCTCAGAAACTAGGGTTTCTGAAGCTCTGAGACTTTTTCTGTCAAGATCTTCGATATTGCCGAAACATTGATGCGTCCATGAGATCCTCCTCACACTCTCTTTCTCAGAATAGATCCTCAATCATGCTCAAGATATCCACACCAAGGATGCTCTCACAAGAAGCTCTCCATCAATTCTCCAAAAGATAATCTCACAAGAAGCTCTCCATTGATCCATAAAAAGGATGATCTACAAGAGACCATAGCTATCTTATTTATACTTTCATCCTATAGGTCACTTAACCCATTTTTAGGTCACTTAACCCATTTTCCTTATTTTAGGGTTAACCACTTTCCATAAATAGAACGCTCTCCAATATTTTATCATTTAAATATTCCTTCTTGATTTTGTCACTTCTTTATCATTTAAATAATGATTTGTTCTTTTAGGTCAATTTGAATTCTTTGACCTTGGGGGCTTCAAGCCTTCATATGGGGGTCCTCCAACTTTGTAAAGCCATAACTCTCAAACCATGAGGAGTTATGTGACATTCCACATACCATAGGAAATGGCATGACAAGCACTATCCATCTAGGATAGTTTCACCAACAACTTCATTGATCTTCATCTCATTATTTCACATACAAGGATGGGTCCTCCAACCGTTCTTCTAGGATAACTCAATGTGCAAAGCGTCTTTCCATGAGGGATTTCACCATAAGGGGACCACTTTGGAGTTCATCCCTTTGTGCACCTTATCAATCATGATAGGACAATAATGAGTCATTTTTTCAGCAAACAAACTATGCATCATCATGTATCAATGACAACTCATTGATCCATCTTCATCTATGCATCATATCAATGATCCATCTTTATAAATTGGTTTCCACTTTGACATCTATCATTATCATCAAGGACAATCATCAATCAATCAATTACTTGACATCAATTAATGACATCAATCAATCAAACCATTTGCACCAATGACACATGATCCACCAATCTCCCAAATAATCAAACCATTGGCATCAATGACAACATGATCCAACACTGGCATGTATGAGAGAAGTAAGGGTGGATGTTTTCCATATACTACTTCAAAAGGAGTCATGCGATCAGTTGTATGGTAAGATGTGTTGTACCACCATTCAACTAGTGGAAATGATTGCTCCCACTAAGTTTTTCTCTCAAATGAAAAACACCTCAAATATGTTTCCAAACACTTGTTGACAACTTCAGTTTTTCCATCATTTTGAGGATGATAAGTTGTGCTGAGATGCAATTGGGTTCCATGTAGCCTAGACAATTCTTGCAATAAATTGTTAGTGAAAGTGGGATCCTGGTCAAATACAATATAGTGAGGCATGCCATGAAGCTTGAATATGTGATCCATGAAAAGTTGAGCCACGGTGGATTTTGTAAATGGGTGTTGAAGAGAACAAAAATGAGCATATTTGGAAAGACGATAAACTACCACCATGATGACTAACTTATTACCTAATTTAGGTAAGCCAACAATGAAATCCATAGAGATATCCCTCCAAATAGTAGGTGGAATCAAAAGTGGTTGTAGTGTGCCAAGGGATTTGTTTGTTTCTCCCTTGTTGTGTTGAAAAACATCACTTTCCGCCACAAAGGTGAGAACATCCTATTTCATACCATCTCAAAAAATGAACTTTTGACCCATCATAGGTTTTCGTAAACCCTGAGTGCCCAGTTGTGGGTGAAGCATGTAGCTCATAAAGCACTATGGATTTAAGTTGTGAATGTTTACTTAAATAGGTTTTTCAATATACCAGATGAAATATAATATGTAGAACATAAATATTTAACAAGTATTAATGAAACAACAAGTTTATAGCTAGGTTCCTGTTGGGTTATGGCTGACGAAAATGTTGGGTTATGATTATGAAATCATATATAAAAAGGGAAAATAAAATATAGTAGTTGATGCATTGTCAAGACAACACGAGGAGGAAGAATTTATCTTTTCCTTATCCTTACCAGTCCCTGATTGGATTGAATAAGAATGACAAGAGTGGCTAACACACTCAACTATGTCCAGGTTAATTCAACGCCTTCGAGAGGACCCTAATCCTCCCCTAAACTACACTTGGAAATACAATATTCTAATATATAAGAATCACCTAGTTCTATCGCCCTCTTCAGCACTCATGCCAAGGTTTTTAAATGAGTTTCACTCATTGACTATTGAGTGTCATTCGAGCTTCCAAAATACCTATGCCTGTTCCCGTCGTTCTTTTTTCTAGAAAGGCATGAAGAAGGATATGCTTCACTTTGTCACTGAATGTGAGGTGTGCCAACGTAATAAAGGTGAAACCATCAAGTCTCCAGGATCTCTCCAACCCTTACCCATTCCATCTTCTATGTGGATGGACATCTCCATGGACTTAAGAGTGGACCTACCGAAATATGGGAATAATTTTTTCATCATGGTGGTGGTTGATCTCCTATCCAAGTATGCTCATTTTTGTGCATTACCCCACCCTTTCACACAGGCACTAGTAGCACAAGTTTTCCTGGATCAGATTTTCAAGTTACATGGCATGCCCACCTCTATTGTATTTGATCATGTGACATAGACGCAGACCCTATCGACCCTTGGGTCGACAGTCCGCTACATGATCTCTCTACTTTCCGCCCTTGAGTCGGGTTGACTCTTCGATTCCTCTTCGGGGAATCCAATGCACACAAAATGATGCTTCTCCACAGGTCCTTACAAATTGAGCTCACGTGATCGAACACGAAGCCTCAATTCCAGGCTCCTTTTGACCAAATGATGTGGTCGTGTTTCTCGCGATTTTTGGAACCTCGGAGCTCGCGACTTCGCAACTTCTCCTCCCAAATATTCAATTCTTCACCTTCCGAGACCCAAACTTCCGATGTGTCTCAACACTTGTCACAACTCACCACTCACGAGTTCATGAGTCAAAAATCCTAACTCTTGTTTCCAAATTTCGCGATACCCGAAATGTCAATACAGGCACGCTCCTTCTCTTGTCAGCGCCCTCTGCGTGTAACCACCAGCTAGGCCTAACTCTAGCACTTTTTTCTTTTTGCCACTTCTTGAGTTTCAATCTCGAACTCCCGACTCTTGTCTCACGAATCCCCAAGACACGAGAGTTCAACGGAGTATTGACTTCTTACAACAGATGACAGGTGTCCACCCGTCTCTTCCATGGGCCCACCTCGAACTTCGTAATTTCATGAATCCAAGCATCGAAGCTTCAGTCCTTCGACCCACGAATTCCCGAAATGAACTTTCAGGGGTAGATTCAACGGTCCACGTTGATCTTGATCAACGACTCTGGTTTCCCTTGGGCTTGTGCTTTAGAATATCACCCTGTAACCTCCTTGCTCCTCTGCAAGATCTGACGGCTCGCGGGACTTCACGAATTCTTCTATGGAGAATCTCGACTGTCTGCTTCTCCCTTTAAGAACTTCTACACTCTTAAATAAAGTGTTTTGCCATGGAACTTAACTGCCTGCAATACAAACTTGTGACGCCTCCTTTCAACGCCTCAAGGCACCAACCTTCTGTTCTTTTCTTCGACAACTATGAAGACTCTATCCCTCCTGATCTTTCTCCAACTCCGAGTCTTAAAGAAGACTCTTGCACGCACTCCTTGCGGCAAATTCTACAATTACTTCAAAGAATTGAAGTCCTTTGACTCTGTGCACTCCCTGCAGCAGTAGTCCGTCAACAATTTCTCAGGTTCGCAAACTCTGAGACTTTACTCGGCCTGCGCACACTTTGCACGGCTCCAATACCTAACTGCACTTCTGAGGAAATGAGAACAAAAGCTATCCTATCTGAGCTTTCAGAGACAAACCTCTGAATCCTTTGTCAATGCACTCCTTGCCGAAAATTTAACTGCACTCCTTGCAGGAACTCTTTCTCAGATAAAAAAACAATTGAAACTCATCCCTTACTCTCTCTCAGACTTCAAACACAAAGCATGAAATCATATACACAACATATAAAGCAAATGTATAACAGATAGTAAACATCCATGAGCATAATATTCAACATGCATATGTAGAGAACAAATACGACACCATGAATTTGAATCGAAGCTCTTTCTATTAATTCAAATCTCTGTACATGGGTGTTTTCAACTACATCTCTCTGCTCTCTTCTCTATGCTCTATGCTCATAATAATCTTGACAATTATACAATGAGGGTGTCTATATCCCGTTTCCCTCTTGCGCTCTAAAACTGTCTAATCTAGAATTAAATTCTATCTACCTACATTCATTACACATAAAGGGTCCTATCTACTATGGGTGAGAGCGGATCGCTCAAGGTCCTTTTACAATAATACAAGCATGCCTCCACTTAATGACTTCATTAATATTTCAAAACATTTTCAAAAAATGTGCTCGGTGCTTTTCTAGTTGTCTCTTATCTTTACGTTGTCTCATTGCTGGCTATGCGTGCACGCCCTTGCGATGCTCCTGCATCATACTCCCTCGCTTGAAAATTTTCATGGTCTCCTGTCCATGAGCTTGCGCACGGTCTGTCCATGCTTCTAGATTTCTGCTTCGTTCTCCCAGATGGCATCTTCAACTAGATGGCCCTTCCACTTGACCAAGTATTCAAAGTATTGCTTTCGCCTGGTCCTCTTACCAACTCTTTTGTCTAGTATGTGCTCCATTTGTGGCTTTTCTGCAACTGGCATTTGTTTTGTCCACTGAATCTCTTGTTGTTCACTACCTGCTTCTGCTTCCTTAGCTTTATAAGGGTACAAATCTGAGACATTGAATATCAGAGAAATTTCGATCCCATTGGGTAATTCAATCTCATATGCATTCACCCCAAATTTCTTCAAGACCTTACATGGTCTAATTTTCTTCATCTTCAGTTTATTATATGTTCCTCTTGGGAACCTTTCCTTTCTCAAATGTGCAAGGATAAAATCACCAACTTTGAACTGAAGTTGTCTCCTGTGTTGATCTTCTCTCCATTTATATTCTTGGTTCGAATTCTGCAATCGTTCCTTCACCTAGCTATGAAGTTCCTTTATCGCCTCTGCGAAATCTTTTGCACTAGCACTCCTAGTCGCAATCTATTCTGAATCCCTCAGCTCAGAAATTCCTCTCGGCTGCATGCCATAAACAATTTGAAATGGACTCTGTCCCGTGCTTCTATTAATTGAATCGTTGTAAGCAAACTTCGCCTGTGGTAATATGTTGTCCCACTGGCTATGGTGTTCTGTCACCAAGCTCCTCAACAAGTCTCCTAGATTTCTATTCACGACTTCTGTCTGTTCATCTGTCTGAGGATGATAAGCTGAACTAAACGACAAGTTTGTTCCCAGCTTATTCCATAAGGTTCTCCATAAGTGTCCTACGAACTTAGTGTCTCGATCCGAAACTATGCTCCTTGGTAAGACGTGAAGTCGAATGACTTCTTTGAAAAACAGGTTCGCAATGTGAGTTGCGTCACTGGTTTTCTGACATGGAATGAAATGTGCCATTTTGGAAAATCTATCCACTGGAAAATTTATGACTGGCGAAGGTATTCTTTACATCCGGACTGTAGTGGTTGATGAAAACATCATAGCCACAAGTGTCATCCTCGAGATGCGTAGCGATGGAGGTGGAGGTGGAGGCGAATGTGTTATGAGGAGGAGCGGGTGTGGATATGGACACGAGTTCAGCTTCTAGGTCTGCCATTGAAGAGCAGATGAAAAAGGTACAGAGGCTACAGATTTTCATTTGGCCTTCTTTCTACCTCGAAGTTAGCGAGCCGTACGCCTTTGGTATGATACTTTTCTTTAGATTATTACACTCGCCTTGGCAGGTTATATAGGGAGTAAGTTAATTAGGAAGTAATTTTTTCTCTTTTTATGTAACAAAACAAAAATGGATTTTTCTTCTTTTCAGGTAAAAAATGGGTTTGAATCTTGTCAGATTTTCAGAGATAGTTTGAGTTTGACTTTGATGAAAGTTCTATGCATTTCAAAATTTTACTTTAAGAGTTTTTCCCTATTTTAAACCAATCTAAATACTTAAAAAATACTAAAATTCAAAACTACATGACAAAAAACATATCAGAAATCGAAAGGAAAAATTGAATTAACCCACTCCATCCCACTCCGATTATATAGCATTAGATATGTATAAATTTGGGCATCTTTTTAACATTAGATAAGAGTATGTTTTACTTTTCTCAATATTTAAAACATTTATTACGCCGAAAGGCGTATACCTATTGACAATGGGCAGATTTAATAGGGGTTTAGTGTTTAATAGGGGTTTAGTGTTTAATAGGGGTTTAGTGTTTAATGAATTTATTGGAAATTGACAAAATAATTGAAGGCTTTTCTCACGCGTTTTCTGCAAGGTGGAAGCTTCATGCTGTTCTACGAAGACAAGACAAAACAAAATGGGCTCAGATGAGGACTTGTGACCGTCGCTTAATAATTATTAATTATTGGTCCTTGCGAATATAGAAAGGGCTTAGGTGGTCAATTCTGTTTTACTCAATTCCATTAAGTAAATTCTCTTCGGTTTCATTAAAAAAGATTATTAACTTTTTTTTTTTTAATTTAATTGGTTTAAATCCTAAACTATTATATGATTGATTGCAGGGTTCGATGAGAGTAGTAAGTGATTTTATTTTAAAAAATTAATAATAAAATTAAATAAAAAGTAAACAACATAAAATTGTCATAGGGTTTAAACTATTATATGATTGATTGTAGAGTTTGATGAGATTAGTAACTGATTTTATTTTAAAAAATTAATAATAAAATTAAATAAAAAGTAAACAACATAAAATTGTCATAGGGTTTAAACTATTATATGATTGATTGTAGGGTTTGATGAGATTAGTAACTGATTTTATTTTTAAAAATTAATAATAAAATTAAATAAAAAATTAAAGAACATAAAATTGTCATAGGGTAGGGTTTGATGAGAGTAGTAAGTGATTTTATTTAAAAAAATTAATAATAAATTTAAATAAAAAGTTCAACAACATAAGATTGTCACATAACTTATATACATTTAAGATTGTAGTTTAAACATTCTATGTTGGTTATTTTTTTGTTTAATTTTCCTTGAAATTAGGTGAGAATTTGTGTTAGTGGATCTATATATTTGAGTGACTAAGTTTATATAATTCGAGTGCCCCAAATGTTTTTCAACACACTGAATCCATTTATGCATTCAAAAATGCAATTTAAACAACATAGAATTGTGATTTCATCCAAATTTACGTCATGGAATTCTGACCAAAAAGACCAAAACGTAGAACTTTAGACAAAGGGGTCGCGCCATACTTTTTGCAAGGAAACAATCATACTATATAGTCTGAACAACAAACTGGTAGAAAAGATGCATTGACAATATACAAAAGAGATTGAAGATTCATGTGGTTCAATTCATTCAATCTTCCTACAAGAAAACACACGCAATATATCAAATTTTGGACATATTGAGAGAAGTGAAGCTTTCAAACCCGCAGATGTTAGACCATATTCATTAAGAAGTCTTACCCAAAAATCTAACTCTTTGAAAGAGGAAAATGGCTTCGAGTAGCCATATCTTTGCTCAAATTCTCGCTTTCACATGGAAGAACTATGAAGTGTGGTCAATAAAAATGATGACTTTGTTGAGGGCTCAGGACATTTGGGAATATGTATCACATGGGTATACAAAACCAACAAATGAGTAGTTGAACATGGCCTAGACATTTTAAAAAAAAATGACATTTTAAATTTCTCCAATATTGTAGTTGCCATTTCTTTTCACAATGCAATGAAGTAACGATAATTTCTCTTCACTTTTCAACAAACAAAAATGGTTATTGAATATTTATAATAGGGCGACTTACCGTGGTAGGTAATTTCAATTATGAGAGACAGAAACACTACGACAGTGCTATGTAATATCAATTATCGCTACCAGATGAAAATTATTGTATTAAGAGAAGTTATACAATTTAGTATGAAAGAGATGATAATTACCTCCCAACTCATAAAGTCAAAAACATAAAACATTTTCAAAATGATAATTACCTCCCAATCCAAAAAATCCAAAACTTACAACTTTTAAACTAATGGAAGTGGAAATGATGGGTAGGGTTGTGAATCCAAGAGAATATGGCATTAAATTGCTTACATATTTTCGTCTTCAATCCCCTATCTAGAAAGGAAAATTTACTTCTTCAATGATACATACAAATTTTTATTTAAATATGTACACTGGAATATTCCTAGAAATTTAAGCACCAACTTGTGTCACCTCTGCCATCCTTCCTCGTTTTCTCTCAATCATATGTTTGAATAATCAACTCAGTCTAGATACGTAAAACACGTAAATGTTACATCTTTTCTTAGAATATAGGTGGAATTGGACTTTCAAAGTTTGGGCGGTGCCCATCCACCTCAATCTCTCTCTCTAGCAAAATACATCTTGTATTTATACAAATAATTTTTTAAAATTAGAACCTCACATGGCATTCAAACCCCCCCAAAATTCACCTTTAGAAACATATTTACAAAGAGTGGGATACCTCGCCATGGAAGTAGTTATTAGTTATTTACAAAATATTGGATACCTCACCCTTGAGGTTGAAAAAATAAAAAATGAATCCTATTTTATATTAAATAAATATTTTTTTATATAAAAATAAAGTTCTTCTACCTTTCAAAAACCTAGTCAAAATAATTATGCACATTTTATATTTAAATATCTGTACATTGGAATATTCCTAGAAATTTAAGCACCGACTTGTGCACCTCTGTTTTCCTTCCTTTGTCTCTCTCAATCATGTTTCAATGTAACGCGTAAATGTAACGCGTAAATGTTAGCTCTTTTCGGGGAAATTATGTGGAATTGGACTTTCAAAGTTTGGCTGTGCCCGTACGCTTCAATCTCTCTCACGTTCTCGACATTTTATTTTGTATTTCATAAACGTTTTTTAAAAAGCGGTAAAAATTATTCACCATTACAAGCACCGACTAGTGTCACCTCTGCCCTCCCTCCTCGTTCTCTCTCAATCATGTTTGAATAATCAACTCAGTCTAGATACGTAAAACACTTAAATGTTAACCTCACATGGCATTCAAAAACCCCCTGTATTTATACAAATAATTTTTTAAAATTATAACCTCACACGGCATTCAAAAACCCCCAAAAAATTCACCTTTAGAAACGTATTTAAAAAGAGTGGGACACCTCGCCATGGAGGTAGTTATTAGTTATTTACAAAAAAGTTGGATACCTCACCCTTTGGTTGAAAAAATAAATAATGAATCATATTTTATATTAAATAAATATTTTTTTAATATAAAAATAAAGTTCTTCTACCTTTCAAAAACCTATTCAAAATAACTATTCACATTTCATATTTATATAAATATAATTTTTTTTCCAAATGATTTATTTTTTATAAATATATTCACATATTTTATATAAATTTATATTTAAACATATTTTATTAAGTGAAGGAGATGTATAATTTCTTTCATATTTAACATGGAGTTGATATGTGATATTAAAAAATATTAATAACAAAAAATATTTCAATGTTGACTATTATATATATAAAGAAATTGAATATAAGATTACGGTTAAAAAATTTCAATGATGTGGGGTTGAGTACCATGGAAATGTGCAATTTTTTTCTTGGTCATTTAAGTATTTAAGTGGTATGTTGTTGAGAGAGATCAAAATTTGAGAAAAGGTTTTTACCGTAAGGGGTTTTATACCTATGGGAGCATGATAAATATGGAATAAAGATGGATCTAGATGGATCTATGCTTGTATTTATATAAATATATTATTTTTCTTATAAACCCAACATTAAGAGAATTCTTGTCAAAAACAAAAAAAAAATGATTCTCTTTTCCAAACCTATACTCAAATACCCAATTGTTGGCACATGAGCATGCCTAGGGTTTAGCTCCAAGAGAGTACCAACAAGCCCTAGCTACTGGCCCTTTCGGCAACACCTGCAAGGCAGATGCAGTCTCACCCGAAGCAACTATGAGGGGGTTGCTGGACAGAGATGTCTACAACCAAGGGGAATATCAGGTGGATCGACTACCAGAACAACACAACATTTATATATCACTTACCAACTTAGCTCTACTCTGCACAACTATGTATCAGATCTAACACAGTAATGCAATAACAATATACCAAAGGGCAAAGAACATAGCATCACACACAACACAAGGTATACGTGGTTCACCCTCTCTCTAGGGATACGTCCACATAATTGTGCTTTATAATATATTAAGATGAAGCATACATTTCTTGTATGCGCTCTTAGCTAGCAAATCTTCTTTTGTCTCCTCTCTGTCTCTCCCTTTCCTACTCACCCAGTTGTAGGACTTGATCTCCGCACCCAGCTGAAGATCTCACAATACTAGAAGGCTCTTACACTTATCACTTCTCTCTCTCACACAATAATCGCTCATGCCAATAAAAAAAATAGAACGAACCCTCTTCCCTCATCTAGGTTCTTATTTATACATTACAATCACTCACAGACATCCTTAGGCCGAAAAATAGGTGTCAAAACCCTAGATACCAAAACCCTAGGTGTCAAAAAACCTAGGTCAACTTGACCCGCGTTTTTAGGGCTTCGCCAACCTGTCTTTTCTTACTTCTCGCATGGTGCTCCAAAGCATCCAACAGTGTCTTTTTCCTCTTTCTGTCCTTTCCACGATCCGTCTTCCTTGTTGATCTGTCATCCTCGATCTCCTCGTCCAATTGGTTGCTTCCTTTTACTTCGCTCCATCTTTTCTTCCTTAATATTCACTTACTTCCATAACCAAGGGCCAACAGACACCCAACACTCACTTGTGACTCATCCCGAGCCACTTCAAATCTGATCCTTCTATTTTACTTTGACTTTAGACTGCGTAGTGCAACTTTTGCTTTTTTCTCTATGCCTCCTCTCCTTCCTTCTGCAGACTATATTTTCTGTGTCTGGTACCTAGTTTCAATTGCACCTAGTACCTAGACCCTTTTCCTTATGCTTTAGTTAGAGCTGCGAGGCAGCTGGTTGTCAAAATACAATTTCAACTGGCTCCCATTCACTAATCCTTCCTTCCATTCTCCATTTAAAGTCTTCAACTTTGCAACTCCTCCTTCTGTAACATAGGCGACCTCATATGGCCCGAGCCAATGCGTTCTAAAATTTCCAGGATGTTTTATGAACTTACTATCATATACCAGTACTAGATCGCCTTGTTTAAATTCCTTCTTCTTGATGTGTCTATCGTGGTAGGCCTTCTCTCTTTCCTTCTGTACCTGCTAATGGAATCCTGTAATAAATCTGTCTTTCTCTAGTTCGACCAATTATGCAAGCCTTTCTCGAACAACGCTAGTGTCATCCATATCTGTAAAGGCAACAATTCTTAAGCTTGGTACCAAATATTCCATTGGGACAACGACTTCGAGACCATACACCAACTTAAAAGGAGTCTGCATTGTTAGCTTCTTACAAGTGGTTCTATAGGCCCAAAGTACCGCTGGTACTCTTAAATCCCAGTCATCTCTATTAACACTGCAAATCTTCATTAGCGTTGTCTCCAAGATTTTGTTGAATGCTTCAACTGTCCCATTTTCTTGTGGATGGTAAGGCATACTCTTATGATGATGGACTGCAAATTCCTCAGCCAGGGCTTCAACTGTTTTATTTATGAAATGTGTGCCTTGATCACTCATAAGGATCTCTGGGCATCCAAACCTAGTTATGATGTCATCAAATTTCAGTTATTGTAACCGGTTGCACACTGAAGAAACTCAAATTGTATAAGTATTAGAGGTTTTGAGTGTGTTAATGATGGGCAGAAGTGCAAGGGCACAATTCTGGTGGTTCTGGACTCTATTGTAATCTTTCTGGGACTAAATTGAATACATATGTAGAAGCATTTTGAACTATTCATGAAAAGATTCTAATGGCTATGATATGAGTTTTGTCTTCCTTCACTATATGTATTTCTTGTGTTTCTTTAATTCCATTTACACTGTCTTCTATTTAAATTGGAGAGTTAAAGGCCCAGAATTCGTCTTGTGACGCTCTCAGCTTAAGCAATTTAAATTGTGTATGTTTCTTCTTAGCTAATTTAGAATTCATTTCCGTAATGCTCTGATGCATTTATTTGTTTCCTCTTTCCTCTTACCACTCTGATTTATTTTGAGTTACAACTTAGATTCATTGCCTCATTGAGCCTTTATCCTCTGGAGAGTTCTTACGGATAATCATTGTTTTCATTCAATTTCAGAATTTTGACTCCATAGCCCTGTGTGTCCCTCCTATTCTTGGCCAACAAACTTTATTAAAAACCCCCAAAACAAACCAAATCTAGCAACCAATTTCCAAAGAATATCAAGTGACACGAGAGAGCCCTCTCTGAGTTGAGTAGGCTAGTGCCTCAGCTCTAAAGCTGGTTGAAACAATTACCTCTGTCGTTTGTCTATTCAGTCGGACAGATTTACAGAGTGATAACACATCAATTACATCCATGACAACATAGTCCAACAATAAACACATCAATGATGTTACTATGACAATAAATTAACCCTTTGACATCAATGACAACATAATTTAACAAGGGAATTGAATCGATTTAATATGCATTCAAAAACGTGATCTAAGTAATGTAAAATTGTGATTTCACCAACAATTGCATTGTTGAATTCCGATGATAGTTTCCAAAAAAAGAAAAAACATAGAACATTTAGACTACTCTTTAACAATGACATTGAAATACCTTAACAATGACATTGAAATAATAAAAAAATGCATGAGGCCTATAAGATACTAGATGTATTATGCATAGAAAGAGTATGATGAATATCAATAGAATAATGAAATAAAGAAAAATAACACCAGAAATGATACCTTTATTGATAGAAAACCAAGTTTGCTTGTGTCTTTGAGGAGGAAACCTTCAACAGATAAAAAATCAATTAAAAAATAATTCTCAAGAAAAATCTTTCCCATGCCTTCTATTCCTATTTATACTATTTCTATCTTCTAATGAACATTCTAGAGGAAGATGTTTCTAAAAGCGAAAGCTTCTATTAAAACTTCTTACATTAGACGTGTTCACATTATTACATAGACCGTATTTACAAATATCAACCTTTATTACATAGAAAACATATTATTCTACTTACATGAGGGGTTAGGGAGGTTAGGTTCCTAACATGCCCCTACCCCCACCCCCCTTGAAAAACAACCTTGTCCTCAAGGCTTGAGATGGGGAAATTGTTGCAGATGTTGTAAATATTGTTGTCATTGATGTCAAAGATAGGGGGAGCCCACAATATCTCTAACATAAATATTACAAGCCTACTTATGTCCAAGATAAATATTACAAGCCTATTGATGTCCAAGATAAAGATTGCAAGATGGAGATTGTTGAAAGTATTATTTTTGGTCAATTTGGATAACCTATATTTGAGGGAATTTTCACCCCATGTACCTAACTCAAATGGGATCCCAAGTTACATGGTTGGAAATATTATTCCAAGACCTTCCCAATGGTATATGGAAGTCCCTCTAACTCCCTAGGAATGAGGAGATATAAGTTTTTTTGTCTGAAAACCCAACCAGAAAATTGAAGTCGGTTCAACTAATTTTTGGGGACATAATTACTATAAATACAAGATATAATTT
>ML780149.1:61645-85478 GCA_009831015.1 Picea engelmannii | reverse complement strand
CAAGCAAGCAACAAACCAATAATTGTTTCAAATGAAGTAATCGATCTTAAGCAAGAACAAGAAATGATTGTTGAATGGAAAATCAATCATAAGTTGCTTCAAGATAAGCTCATGTCGTGCAAATATTACAAGTATATCAGCTCTTTTGTAGTCATCTTTTTGATAATATCATTAGTAGTGTTGTCTACATGGATGATAGTGGCTTCAGTAAGATGTAACAGGGTTCAAATGGCTAACAATATACTGTCAGTTGTCATGATTGTGTTACAGTTGATCTTGATGACACAGGTGCACAAGACGGAGTTCAGAGATAGTGGACAAGTTGAGTGGCCTATCCTAAGCTTGTTGACTGATCAGTAACCTTTTGGGGACCAAAAGGTATTTTAGTGGGGAGGTGTGATCCAAAATCGGATCCAGGAGCCTGACAGGGCTCAAAAAGGCTCAAAAATGAAAGTGCTCGGAATCCGATGAAACCAACGCCATTGTGTCCATCTCATCTTCCTGATTCCGGCCATATATTTACTTCGTCAAACGGGCTTTGTATGCGAAAGATATCGCATTCTGTTTGAAAACCCAAACAGGCAAAAAAAATGGGTGATTGTACAGTCCGTACAGTGCCACGTGGCAGGCTGATTGTACAGGTCGTACAGTCATACAACTAACGTGGCAGCTCCTGGAGAAGACATCTTACAGGTGATGTGGCATACGGCAGGCAACTGGACCAGTCCGAGGGTGACATCTGTCACCACTGTAAGGGTGACATGTGGCACGGGATGACGTCAGCAGGTTGACGTGGCAGATATAGTGGCATGCTGACAGGGCAGTGACATGGCAGTACGGTTGCTGACTAGGAAAACACCTCGGCAGATAGGTGGATGAATCAGTGTTTGACAAGTGGCAGTTTCTTATTGGTAGTGGAGGTGCCATGTGGCCCAATCATGGGCTGCCACATGGCACCCTCTAGTTGGCTCTCCGACGTTGTGTAAAATTTTGGGGTCTCCACCGAAGTTGAACCCTCGACCTCTTCTGTGCTATGGACTGGCAGGATCGGGATAACCACTCGCTCCATTGGTGTTTCTTATTAGTTATATGAAAAATATTGTATTTAAGTTTTGTTAAATGTTTATTTGGGGCTGGAAAGGGCTGGGGCTTAGCCCCAGCCCGTGGTCTATTCACACGTACCTACCATAGAACCAAGCGACAGAGCACGGGGATCACGATAGAGATCAGCCATCGGATCTTGGGGGGGGAGATCCCATAGGACCAGGAGCCATCCACCCAAAAAGGGGCTCGGTTATATATTGATAGCCCGTGGACCTATGCCGATGCCTCAGGACCAGGAGCTAGCGAGTATGGGAAGGGCCAGCGCATTGCCCGAGGGGATAGCGCTCAACCACATGGCCCCATGTGACCCTGCCAAGGGATTTCATGCACAGTCTAAGGGGATAGGCCCTATTTTTATACAAAAAGTGGGTTTTTTTCCAAAGTTTAGTGGATTTTAATTGATTTTATGCCTGTAACTAATGGATTTTATCCATTTTTGGGAGATATTGGGCATTTTTGGAGGTCAAATTTTGGGAGGAAGTTGGGGATGGATAACCAACTTCAGATCTATAAAAACTAGGCCCGTTTGAGGCCATGAAGGACAGTCAGAGCAGAATTATGCTGAAGGGAAGCCAAGCCAAAGCCATTTTTATGCAGGGAAGCTATTGAGGAGCAGACGCTTGTGGGCCATTTCTGGGAGCTCCGGTCATCCGTTTTGCATGCCGTTTCTTTTGCTGGGTTCTAGAGATCTAGAAGAACATGACCAGATTAGTCTTGTAGCCAATTGGAACTACTACGATGTACTTTTGATCTTTTGAACAGAAATAAAGAAGCCTCCCTCACAAAGACAAAGGCCCAAAGACGTAGGTAACGTTGTGTCGAACTCCGTTATCAATTCTCTTGTCATGGTTTGTTGTTTATTACTTAATTTCAGATTTGCATATATGTATATGGCTGCCATAATTCCTCTTATTTCCTCATTCTTTCATTAAGTTTCTCAAATGGTTAATTAACACATGCAATTAAAAACTCAACCACAGTCATTAAAAGATCATTACGGATCACTACCGACCCTTTTGGAATCACCTGCGAAGTAGATGAAGTCTCACCTGAGGTAGATGCAAGGGTGGTTGCATGACTCAAGTGTCTACATCCTAGCTGGGACATAGATCTATGATTACAACACTTAACAGAGCACTTAGAAGTTAACATTCATTAGTATTCCACCCTTAGTCACATCCCAGGTCAAAACCCTAGTTACAGAGCAGCGCAGTATTCAACTAGATCTAACACATCCAAGCACTTAGCATATAGAAATAGATCAGATCTGGAATTCATTCACATTACTAAGCACTAAGTTACTATATCAGATACATCTAACTAACAGATCACAACACTAAGCATACAAAAGTCACATAAGAATCATAAGCACAAAGAAATCATAACACAAGATATACGTGGTTCACCCTAGTGTGGGGTTACGTCCACCAACTCTTCTTCTCATTTTATTATCTTCTTTCAATCTTGCACAAGAACAAAGCCACAAGAACCCACTCCGCATAGGATAGGAGATCTACGCGCACCTCGCCAGATCCTCCCTCCCGAAGCTATGTTATAGCACAAAGCCTTCCTTACAAACACTTTCACTTAGCTCTGCAAGTTCTCAACACACAGTATGCACAGAGCTAGCTTGATCACATAGATCAAACTACTACATCACTTGCACTTAGCACATTCTCACTTAGATTACCGATTGAATAACTGACTCATTCTTACATCGCCTAGATTACTATTTATACATTACAAAATGGGCCTAAACATGGGTAAACCCATGGGCCGACATCCCATACCTGTTACATAAAACCTAAACCCAAAAATGCCCTAAAAAGGGGTCGAGATCCCATGATCTACGCTTCGTCTTACGCTCCGCCTTTGACCAGCCTGTCGAAGTCCCAAAAATGGTCAAACGTGACCAAGGTTCTCCAAAACTTGGTCAAGGGCCAATAGGCCCCCAACACTCACCTGTGACTTATCCCGAGTCACTTTGATATCGGTAACTCTGCCTCAAATGCCTCTAGGTTGGCTCAAGTTGCCTTGACCTATTGCTTCGCTAGAGCCTCCTACTCGACAAACTCCTAAATAATATTCTCCTTCACAGGTCCTTCCAACCGTTTCTCTACTATGGTGACCACTTGTTCTAGTTCTGCACCTGGTCCTTCAATTTCCTCAAAACGTATGCAAGATGCATCCTGCACTGGTTGGAGGCTCTGAGTCACTTCCATAAGCTTACTCTATATGGAATGGACCTATTGTTGAACCATGTGTTGTTCCTGGGACCTTTTCATCCTTTTTACCACTGAAAGAGGCTTCAACTGTGCTTGCACTAATGCTTCTTGTTGCTTTGCCTCTTGAAGCTGTGACTCCAGTGTCCTTAGTTTGGGGTCCTCTGCAAGACACTCCTAAGTCTGTAAACTTTGACTACTAAGCTATTTACATTCCAAGGCCAACGCCTTGATTCTCTAGACTGCACTCTGGGCAGTTTCTTCTCTCTGGTCTCACACTTCCTGTGGAGTGCTTGGCACTACTTGTAACTCCAATTCTGCTACCCTCAATTGGAGTTGTTGAATGGCTTCAACAAGATTCACCACTTGATCCTCTATTGGGTCTTCTTCCATCCATTCTAAGCTCGTCACAGAGTGAAGTGCTCTATTGACCGCTTCTTTAATTCCAATCTGCTCTGCGAGCAGTTGTTCCTTCTCCTTCTAGATTTGCACTCTATCCTCTACAAACTTGGCTTGGATGTCATATTTTTCTTACTGTGCAACCCGACGTTGCTCCATGGATTCCTCTTGTGCTTGCTTTAAGGCCTCTGTGGCCTGCTCTTTTTCTTCTTGAATACGACAAAGGTGAGCTTTAGTCACATCTTCTATTCAGCATAACTGGGTATGTTCATCTCCCAACTTTGTTCCTTCTGATGATGGAGGCGCAGTAGACATTGTGCGGTTAGAGAAGAGGTCTTGTTGTTCCCCTTTCGGCTATACTTCGATCCGGTCATACATGGTTTCTTTCTTGGCTTCATTTCACTTTAAAATATCTTTGGAGGTATCTGAGATAGCGACGATGATGAAATCTATGTTATCCATCGTGAGTACAGTCCGCATCTGTGGTTTATTGGCTTTTGATTTCTTCTGCGATGTAGGTTTCGTGGGGGAAACATTTCTTTTCTTGGATGTCTCAGCTTCATCAAGGGGATACCTAGGCCATGTTACTTTGTATTTCTTCTTCTTGTCTTCTTCCCCATTGTTCTCTTCTTTGTCTACTTCGTCATCTCCTCCTCCTCTAGGTGAATCTGGAGTAGTCTCTTTTGATGCATTATTCAACTCCTGTACCTATTCCTTCTTCTTCCTTATGCTAGTGCAGGGTGCATCATACTCTTTGTGAGTAACCAAAAGACTTCTGATGAGGTCGGGGTCAGGTAGTTATGCATGGTCGACTAGTATAAGGAATTTTGTAGGCCATTCCTTAGTGATTTCTTCCATGTCTTCCTTTGTGAGCTTATAATACAACTATATCTCTTCTTTACTTTCATCTGCGCACACAGTGATATAAATAAAATGCCTGTTTGCGTGGAACTTCACAAATGGTCTGAACCTGTGCAGGGTGTTCGATGTCATATGAGGGAAAGACTCAATATCCCTCTTCAACTGCAGGTAGTAGGTGTGGAACACTGCGTTGGAATTTCGTTTATTAGCCATGTCGCTCGAGTACTAGAGCATGGTGAACTTCGCAGCTAAGGTTTTGGATGGCTCAATCTTAGGGAAGGTCACACCTTTTGGTATCTCCCAAGAAATGAACACTATGAGGATCAACAACCAAATAAAATGAAACTCATAGCCCTGACCCTGAGCTTTGCGATAGTATTGTTCTAACTGGTTGATGAGGTAACTCGCCTAGTTCATTTGTAGTCCTTCCACGCATTTTCCCGCGAGGTAAAAAATGAACCCCATGACCTGCGTGGGTCTATTCTTCCTTACTAGCTTACCAGTGATCAACTAGTAGGCTAGGCACACTGCGCCATTTTGAGTGGAGGATACCTTGTAACCTCGCTTCCCCTTCTCCACATTTCCATAGGTATCTTTAATCTTCTGTGCTAGGGCGTGATCTGCAACCTTCCCTGGATAAAAGTATTGTGGGTCTAGTCCTTGCATGCTTAATTCGGTGATCCAATGGATCAACACTAGATCGACGGTGATGTGTCTGTATAGCCACAGATAACTACCATGGAAGCATGCCAATAGGAGTTTAATGCACACGTTAACCTCCCAATTCCTTCCAAAGTGGGGTATCTTAATCACATTAAGAATAGTGGACCTCGCGATGTCCATGGTCCACGGTTGAGGGATGATATTTGGCTTCTTTCCCTTTGTCTTGGTCAAATACTTATGTGGGGCGAGCATTCCATGGTTCTTGTGGTCTCCCAAGTTGAATTCACTAACCTTCAATGTCATTATATGTCCTAGTTGTGGTCCATCTACACGTATCCCCTTTGGTAGGTAGGCAGTGATCAAGGTATAGTTGAAGTCCCTTGGGAAAATGTCGCAACTAACCGATCCAGCCAGAGGTGGGATATAGTTAGGCATGATAGATGGGATGAGATTCGCATTCACCAAGTCATCACAATGCTTGGTTTGTTTCTCGGTCGCAGCTCGGGATGGTCCAGATCCATGAGTAGTCGACGAGGATGCTTGCACTCCTCTTGTCGACGAGGCTTGAACACCAGTAGACATGACCTTCTCAGCCATGAGGTCTATGAGGATCTTTTCAATAGACTTTTATACCACATTGAAATCACCCGACATGCACGCTTGAGATCAAGTCAGTGATCAAATACTCAATGAGGTCTCAATAGGCACAATGCGAAAACAACTAGTTCTCTATGGGCTCGAATAATCACTGCTTGCAAAACTATTCTTGGTGCAACGCTCGATGGGATAAATATCTAACATCGTAATAGATTCCTCCAATGGATAGGAATGCCTTAATCACTACAGTTTCATCCGTTATGGCACGGTCCCAATGGTCTAATGGCGATCTTTTTAGCCATAACTATGGTTCGAGTCATTCTGGAGCATCAGCCTAACAGCCAGGATGCCTCCAACGGTCATATTTCTTCGTCATGGTGAAGTACCAATCTTCGTTGTTCTTCTATCCTGACGAAGTTCAAGTTCTGTAAAGATTCCTTCTACGAAGTCCACTCTGGGACTTCCTATAATTTGGCTAACCTTGATTTCTTCTTGCTGAGCTTTCTGGATTTCTTCCCTGTGATTTGAGTCACTGGGTTCCTCTTTCCATTATCGTTCTTATCTTCTCTTAGCATAGTAACTTCACATTGTTGTGGGTCATTCAAGGGTAATACTTCTTCTCTTTCTGGAGTAGGTGCTCTACTCTCTTGTACAAACAGGTGTTTCAAGTCTTCCTGTGTTCTTTCAACTTTGACATCCAGATCTCTAATCCTCAGTTGCTTCGATTTGTCCTTTTGTTCTTCTATTAAGTACGCTATTGTCCTAACCATGAAATTTCTTCATTCTTTCTTTTTCTGTTCTAGATCTTCCTCTTCTTGTTTCCTTTGTATGTGATCTTTTTCAATCCACATCTTTCCTAGAAAAATAGCAAATGGGGCGTCGTTCTCAACAAACTCAACAACCTCAAATTCTTCCTCTGTCAAAGTTCCATGTGCACTCATAGGTATCTGGGTAAGTCTTCCACATAGGATTATAAATTTTCCTTTAAACAAGCTTATTCCTCCCAATGAAGGAACCATAGCAGGCTTTCCTAAAATTTCCCAAGTTCTTTCTATCATAATATTCACCTGTGTTTCCTCATCCAGAACACAGTCTATGTCAAAGTCTCCTATTCTTGTTTCTATAAGATCTTTCTCTTTTAACACCTCTGATAAGTTGATGTCTCTATGATCATTCATGGTTTCTTTCATTTGTAATAATACAGTCTCTCATTCTTTCTAAGGTTCTATCATGTCCTTAGTTTCTTGGCTTGTCTCATGGTTTTCTTGTCTCATATTCATATTTTCAAATTTAGCAATCATTCTAGGGAAATCCAAAACTTCATGGTCCATAGCTTTACAACAAATACAACTAGGACCTCTACCAGGGAATTCCTTAGTAAGATGTCCCGTTCTTCTGCAATTATAACAAAGAGTCAATCCTCTCTTTCTCTTAAATGATCCCCAACCTTTCCAGTATTGCGCACTAGGGTCGCAGTAACTAACCTGCAAAACATTATTTCTAGAATCTTGCATCCATTTGTTAGTCCAAACATTCTTTCTATGCATAGGAATAACATATCTTTCATTACTTTTATCAGATCTACTCATATCAAATCTTCTTTCATCTATTTGTGCCCTAGTTTTCAGACTAGGACAAAATCTATCAAACATACCTAGATTCATTCTTTCGAAACAAAAGTTTCACTTATATTACCTTTCTCAGAGCACAAAGCTTTAAGATCTTACCTCTTTTATTCAAATCTGATTCCCTTCTTATCATATAGAGCTTCACAAGTAAAGTAGAATGCTGCACACTACAGTAGCAGATCTACACACAAAGCTTCTTTTCCTTAGTTCCCAGCAATCACAGTTTCAGGTCCTGGAAACGGAACCATTTGTTGGCATAGGGGCAGACCCAAGGTTCAACACTTGAACAATGCACCAACAAAACCCTAACTACTGGCTCTTTCGACAACACCTGCGAAGGATATGAAGTCTCACTCGAGGTAGAGGCAGGGGTGGTTACAAGACTCAAGTGTCTACAACCTAGCTAGGACACAGATATGTGATTACAACACTTAATAAAGCACTCAGTATTTAACATTCATCAGTAATCAACCCTTAGTCACATCACAGGTCAAAACCCTAGTTACAGAGCAATGCAGTATTCAACTAGATCTAACACATCCAAGCACTTAGCATATAGAAATAGATAAGATATGGCATTCATTCACATTACTAAGTTCTAAGCTACTATATCAGATACATATAACTATCAGATCACAAAATTAAGCATACAACAATCACATAAGAATCATAAGCACAAAGCAATCACAACACAGGATATACGTGGTTCACCCCAGTGTGGGGCTACGTCCACCAACTCGTCTTCTTCTTTTATTATCTTCTGTCAATATTCCACAAGAACAGAGCCACAAGAACCCACTCTGCATAGGATAAGAGATCTATGCACACCTCGCCAAATCCTCCCTCCCTGAGCTAGGTTACAACACAAAGCCTTCCTTACAAAAACTTGCACTCAACTCTGCAAGTTCTCAACACACATTATGCACAGAGCTAGCTTGATCACATAGATCCATCTACTACATCACTTGCACTTAGCACATTCGCATTTAGCTTACTCGCTGACTAACTGACTCATTCTTACATCGCCTAGATTACTATTTATACATTACAAAATGGGCCTAAACATGGGTAAACCCATGGGCGGACATCCCATACCTATTACATAAACCCTAAACCCAAAAATTCCCTAAAATGGGGTCGATATCCTATGATCTTTTCTTCGTCTTGCGCTCCACCTTCGACCAACCTGTCGAAGTCCCAAAAATGGTCAAACGTGACCAAGGTTCTCCAAAACTTGGTCAAGGGCCAGTAGGTGCAACTTGAAATCTTCCAAATAACCCTACTATGTAATGTTCCCAACTAGGTTGGGTGGAAATTTCACACTATTACTCAAATTATTGTGTTTCAATCCCTTTTTAAGAAAATTACTTACTGAGGAATATTATCAAATAGATAGAAAACATTCATTACACAAATTTAGAGAAGATAAACATGGCATCTTATTATGGATGGAAACTTCCAGAATCAGTACAATGACAAATAATGGTTGTAATAAAAACTACAAAATGTTACTAATCACACAAGCTATTGGTTGCCAGGAAGCTATACAAACTATATAAAGAATACATGGAACCTGGTATAATGCCAATCAATGAAGCCAAGGCTCTCCAATCCTTCTACTACTCTTCTCTAGTGATGTTTGTCCTTGTTGGCTTTTACCTCTTTTATTTGTCTTCGTATTTTCCACTTAGGATTCTTTATGGGTTATTCTTATCCTACCTTACTATCATATATTGACCCTAGTTCATATTTGACAATCTCCCAACAAAATCCCTTTAAAACTATCATCCCCTTTGGTATACCAGAAGGCAATGCAGCACACAGAGTGTACCACACAGTCTCACTCAAAATAGCTCTATGGGTGGCTGCAATACTAAAGTGTTTGAAACCTGGGAATGACAAGAGATCTACGTTTGTACTCTGTATTCTTTATTCACTCAATATAACATCAAATTATAGCAATCATTCCATTCATGCATGTGGAATATCAGATCTAACTAGTTAATTCATTCATCTAACATTCACTGTTTAACAACAATAATGACGCATACATTCATTCACATAACACAAGTGTTACCGTGGTTCACCCTCTCCTGGGATACATCCACAAAGATATGGCTCTCAAGATTTTATTATGGTTCAATAATATATCACATCACACGTGTTTACAATCTTAGGTCTCATTCTCTTCCATAGGCTCCTCGATCTCTGTGAGGCTGATTAGATCGCACCAGGCTCCTCAGTTTGTGATCTAACCCTCATGATCGATTCGTTCACTACTTCCCTAGCTCACCAACTTAATGACTCATACAGTTCTTACAACTCTCTATTCCTCCTTGTATTTCTTCTGATCCCCTACCTTCTACCTATAAGTCCTACTTATTTATTTCCTTGGCTCACCAACCATTACAATACATTACAAAAACCCTAACCCTATCATTGTTAGGTCTTCCTTGCATGTGCACCTCGCTTGCTTCTCTTACACGTGCTACTTTTCCTTCCAGCTATCTTTTCCTCCTTGCATGCTTCTCTTCCCAAAATAACCTTTTCTCCTGACTAGGCTTGCATCCAACATGCCCCCAACAATGACATGTGGCTCGTCCCAAGCCACCTAAACTTTGTGCACTTCTTCAAAAACTCCTGTGAGAACCTGTAACTTCTCTCTGAGTTCCTTTTCTTGTGTTTGATCCTACATGGTCTTTTCTCTGAGTGCATTCAACACTTGTGTTGTAATATCCTCGTTGATCATCTCTGCACACTCTGCCTGAGTTTGTTCATGTTCTTCTTTTCCTCTTCTTCATGTGCAACGACCTCCGCTGCCCACTCTTGGAGAGGTTCCATTTGAGCTTGTCGTTCCTTCTTCTGTGTCTGCGCGACTATGCGTTCTTCTTGCAGCTTATTCATATCCTACACTCCTCTGAGGCACTCAATGATCTATATTGTCTTCTGCCTCTGCTTGAGGTCCTAGATTGTTTCTCTTATCTTCTCCTCTTCCTGGTCCCACTACTGGACCTGTTGATCCTCCTCTAGCTTTTTCCATAGTTGTGTTTCTTTATCGAACAAGTCAACAACTACACGGACTTGTCGTTCCATCTCCTCCATATGCCCTGCTGCTTCCTACTTCCTTTTCTCCTTCACCTTTGGGGGAGTGGTAGGGATGAGTTGTTCCTAGAGGTTATCGATTTCTTTCCTGTATTGATCGATTGTTTTCACAATCTGATCAATTTTATACATCATTGTGAGATCTGATGTCTACGCGCTCTTTAGAATTTTGTCATAAGATACCATTAATCCCTGCTTGAGACTATCCACGCATTCTTTCTCATCTTTGGTCTCGATCTTGACCTGATCAAGGACCAGGTCCAATGCTTCTCTGTTGTCCTTCATCTTCTGCAGTTCTATCGCATCCGTGCATGCGCATGACTGTACCTCTTGCGCGATGTTGATTTGTAGTTTATACAATGCCTTCATTGGTATCTTCCCCATTACCAACTGTATGTGTGCCAGTTATTTCAAGGGTGTTTGGCCCACAATTTCATCCATGCACAATAGGCTTTGTGTAAGGTGAAAATTCGAGCTTGCCTATGCCATTGTTTGGATCGTATCCTGCTCGCTCGACCCAGCCTTGGCTCCTGCTCTTGATACTATGGGGACTAATTTTAGCCCTCTTTTGGCCCTCTTTGTTTCTTTGATCTGATTGAGGAGCTGCCTCATGTCGACCAAATCTTCATGGATAATGTCTCTTTGGTGCTGGGCTTTATCAAAATCCTTCATTGTTCAATCCTGAACCATTTGGGCCATGAGGTCCGCGTCGTCCTCCATGATTGTATATTTTGGTGGCATTTTGTGAACCTTAGTTTTCTTGCACACACCCCTTGTTTGTATGATTGGCCTCTTGGTTTGGCCTTGCTCATGTTGAGTAGCACTTGATGTGGTCCCCTGTGGTTTCTTCGTCTCTTTTTCCTATTCATGCGGTGCCTCGGTGTTATTATTCTTCCCCACCTAGGTACCTTTCTTGGATACACCCCCTTTCTTCTGTTGCATCGGGTTTTGACCTTTCTTTGGCTTCTTGGGAACCGTTTTTTATCCTACAGGTGTCTGTTCTTTCCCCGCATCAACTTCCTTATCCGCGGGCATCTCTTGATTCAGGTCTAGAACCCTCCAATCATCATGCCTATCCTTGATGGCCATTTATTCATCTTCTTCCTTGATGTAGTACCACAGTTGTATCCATTCCTTCTTAGGATCCTTTCGTGATCAGATCCATATTGTATGCCTGGTCACTTTAAAGTTGGCTATTCCCTGATATTGCGTGACCACTTCTGGCATAATCCACCAAGTGTTTGAAATGATTTCCTGCAGGTCGTTGTAATACCCTATGAACATGCCTACATTCACACTTTTTTTCTTAGGGTCTGAAGTGCTCCCCAATGATGGGTATTGCGCTGCATGGAAACGAGTGAATCTCTCAGAAAATTATGTATACTTAGGCTCCATCCATCCGACCAAGGCAATCAGGACGAGTAGCCAAGAATAGTGAAATTATGTCCCCAGGTCCTGTACATCCTTGTAGTCTTCCAGGAATAGGTTTAACAAGTACGAGGACCAGATAAGTATAATTCCCTATGAACACGGTGTTGCTGCTGCGACAACCCCAACATGGACTTCCTCCTTGCGTCACTTCCCGAGTAACTTGCACGCCATGATTTTTGTGACCATCCTTGTTGTTGCATCACTAATGTTATTAATTATAATTCCGCATGATCATCTTTATGTACCATACACCTTCTTCATTTCCCTGGCCAACGCCTTCTCCTTCGTTTTGTCATCGAGAAACTATGCGGGTGTCTCCCCCCGAGATGGAAGCCCTATAATATAAATAATGAGCTCTACATCTATCAAGACAGGCTCTTCCACCCATAGGTATCCTCTATGGGTAACTTCCATCAGCTGCTTGACACAGTTTGTTACATCCCGACCCCTTCCAAAGTGTAGGATGTCCAACAAGACTAGAATCCTGGTTTTGGCTAGTCTGGATGCCCACTATTTTGGTTGGTTAATTTGTTCGTTGTAGTGTCCTATACCCATAGTATCTAAGTAAACTTGCTTTGAAAACTATGGAAACTTGTCCATGTCTCACATAGTGATTTGAGTATCGTATTTTTTCCATGTGGCCTAATAGGTTACCCGCAACACACACCCCTTCTAGAATGCATGGTAATACTATGGCCATGGAAACCCACCTGCACGACGATCTTGCTACTAGATGGTTGCCCTTCCACTGTGGTGGTTGACTCAAGGTTGCAACTTCCATTTTTCTCTCTTCTGCATATGCCTCTACCCAACTGATGACATCTTCTACTATGCCCTCCTGTGGTTTCTCCAGTGCGGCTATGTGTGACCTTTCTGGTGTGTTTGTGTCTATATGGTTTGGGACCATCCCATTAACCCTCGAGGCTTCTTCAGGTTTTCCAGAGCGTAAATGATTTCCTATATCCTGGGTCTACTGGCTCTGTCCTACTTTTGGAATATTGATATCCATGCCCACTAGTGCTGCTTCTTCCCATCTTGTTAAGTGCTCTGGCAGTAATAATGTACCTCGCTCCTGAACTTTTTGTTGGTGGGTTAATCAGTCCCACAAAATCTATTTCCAATTTTTGGAATACCTGCAAGGTTACTTGTGGTCTCAGGGGAATCTCGTCCCTTATATTCAGTTTACTGACCCTCTGACATACATCACATTTCTGGCAGTAGTCCTTTGAGTCTCTGTGAACAGTCATCCACCATAGTCCTATGCACAATACCTTTTGTGCTATAGCTTTTCTTGCACAATGTCCTTGTGCTATTCCCTCATGGGATTCTGCTAAAATCCTAGGTCTTTCATGTTCTAGCACACATCTTCTCAAGATTATTTATGTACCCATTTTGTATAAGTGTTCAGTAATCAATTGATAGTCTGCAGCCTGAACTACTAGATTTTTCTTCTACATAGTGTTGAATTCTTGTGGCGAAGTCCCTATACTCAAGTATTGGATGATGTCTGCGAAGTATTCATCAACTATTTGGTCTGAAAATAACTATACATTGGGAAATTTTTCCTCTATATTCATAGGTTCTTCTCCATTAGTGATCCTCGACATGTGATCCGACATTCAACTTCCCTAGTTTGACTATCACTTCAAAGTCAAATTCCTGGAACAACAATAACTATCTACAAATCTCCCCCCCAACATTGGATTGTTGACGAGGTATTTGAGAGATGAATGGTATGTGAACATATTGAATGTTTTCCTAATAAATAATTTATGAATTTCTGAAGTGCATAGACCATAGCTAAGCCTTCTCTCTCTATGGTATTGTAATTTTTCTCTTATTCTGACAATTTTCTGCTAGTGAATGTTATAGGATGGTCCAATTCTCCTGATCCTGAATGTGCCAGAATAGCTCCAAATGCTATGGCCGATGCATCTACATGCACATGAAATGTGTTTTTCCAATCCGTGAATACTAGTATTGTTGTGGTTACCATCTTCTCTTTCAGGGTGTCCAATCCTCACTGAGAGTCCTCATTCCATTGAAACTTGTTGTCTTTTCTTAGCAATTTCTCCATTGGCGCAATGATCTACGGATACCATTTTATAAATTTCCTGTAGTATATTGTGTTTCCCAATGTTGCTCTCAACTAATGTACTGATTTTGGTGGTGGTAGATTAACAATTACTGCAATCTTGGCAGGATCCACTAGGAAGCCTTGTTTTCATACTATATGTCCCAATAATATCTTAAAGGGTGTTCCAAAGATGCACTTCTTGATGTTTAACGATATTTGACACTTCATGAATCTTTCTAACATCATCCTCAACACCCCTACATGGTCTTTCAACAGACTATAGACTGTCCAATCATCCAGATACACATCTAGAAACTGGTGGATGAATTCTTTGAATGCAACTATGAATACTTTGGATAATATTGTTGGTGCATTCTTCATTCCAAATGACATGAATTTGTACTGGTAGGATCCCCATTCCATGGAAAAAATGGTCTTTTATCTATCTTTTGGGGCTATCTTGATTTGATGATATCCTAAGAATCCATCGGTGAATGAATAAGCTTCATGTCCTCCTACATTCTCCAACACCTCATTTGTGAAAGGAGTAGGGAATGGGTCATGTAAGCATGCATCATTCAGCTTCCTCAGATCGACACATATCCTTATCTCCCCTTGTTTATTTTCATAAACTACCATCAAGATCACCCATTCAGATTCCTCAACATGTTCTATGATTCCAGCCTACAACATCCTATTGATTTTGGCTTTGACTTTTTTCTTATATATAGGATTTAGTCTGTATGTTCACTGTCTGATCGGTCTTGCCTCATCTCTGAGAGGTATCTTGATTTCACCTATCTCTCCTTCTATTCCTTTCATTTCTATGAACATTGTTGGGAACATGTCATTGTACTTGCACAATAACTCTGTTATGCTTTCCACTATCTTCTCATCCTAGTAGTCTCCAAAGCTAGCCATTTTGGGATTCTCAAGTGTCTCAATGTTGAATTTATTCACCTTGATCGGTACAAAAAATACTTATGATTCCAGAGGTGGACCTTCCACTTCTCCTTCACCTTCAACTTCCTCAATCTGGATGTTTTGTGAGTCATCTTCATCTGGTGCTTCTTCCTGCACATGGTAACATGGCAATAGTTCTTTTACTGTCTGTATGTTTTGTTGTTGTTCTTCTATCATGAGTTCAAATTTTGGTTCCTTAATGAATATCACCCCTATGATTTGTTTAAGTGATGATTCTATGTTTGGGTTCTCATTCTCAAATGATAAAGTGATTGTAAAGTTCTGTTGTAATCCTATCCAGATTGTAGTTCCTCTGCGCAATTCCTGGTCTGTATGCTAGTTTGTTGGGATCCCTTCTAATGTGTGAACAAAATGATGAGGCCATTCCTCCAGTGGTGTCATTCTCCATAGGGTTCTACACTTCTCCAAGTTTTCTGTTGGTTCCCCCTATCCGTCATATTTATGCAGCTAGTTTCTTCCATGTTCTGCACCCAACCTAATGCGCAGTAACTGCTTACATTGGTACCAGTCCTTAGTTGTTTCTTTGTGCACACCCCATCATCTTGCAGGTGTTTCCTTGATTGTTATATCCAGTGCTAAGAGACTATGATTTTATAACACTTCATATTTGTATCATGTACAAAATACTTCTAAGTCATTCACCCCATGGAAGCTGGGAGGTTCCCTTATCTCCACACCTACCCATCTTACTGCGTGGTCTATTCTTGCGCATCTTCTTGTAGAGACTTTGTGTAACCTCTGTTGCCAATTTTCTAAGCCCATATATGAGTCTGACACACATGAGGTGATACTTCTCCAACTAAGTACCCCATATGCATTTGGGTTCACATAATATTCTTCTTGCGCGGTTGTTCTGTACAACTAGTTAATTTCCTCCAAGTCTAAGCAAGTAGGTTCTACAAACATTTCCGCTTTTGATGGGTCCAACAACGCAATGAATTTGTAGTCTCCTGAATCGAATGTCATATTCCTCGTCTTTAAGTTTATTATGGCCTAATTTTCAAATTCCCAAGCCAAGACAAGAAATGCTAGATAAGGTTTTGTACCATCCACTATCTCTATTACTTCGAAGTCAGCTTTAGTGCGCACTCCATCCAGATCTACTATTACCTCTTTTAGTCTTCCAATTGGTAGAACTTTGTGTTGATTTGTTAGTTTCAGATGAACATGTGAATATCCTAGTGTAGGTTCTCACATACATTGCCACGTCTTCTTGGGTATCACATTTACTTCAGATCCTAAATCCAGTATAATATCTCCCATGTTGAAATCTCCAATGTTGACAGTCAGTCTGAATTCTTTGTTTGTTCTCATTCTGGTATGCAGATGATTGACTGTTTTATGTTCTATCTTTCCTTATTGCCTCTATGTTACATATTTATATCATATTTTTTAATACTTTAACAAAGAATGGATCATTTAGTAGTTTAACATAGGATTGCAAAAACCCTTGATCGTGCTTACTTGTTCTAGGGGTTGTGCTTCTTTGGTGTGATCCAGTGATGGAGGCATATCGTATGCTGGTATTTCCTTATTATGTTGTGCAGTTGATGTTGATGCAATGTATGGCTTCATTAATTCTTGTCTAGAATGGTTGAATATCTCCTTTTCATTCTGCGCATCAAACTGCTTCTTTGGTTCGTCATTCTTCTTCACCCATTGGTGTTGTGTTGGGTCTTGTCTTACTGCGTCATTTCTTGTTTTATCTCCTCCCACATAACTACATTGATGTTTCTTCCTTCATCCCTCGCTTTTGCCAAAATCCACTGAACATTTTGATTGTTATGATTTATCTTCTCTTGGATCTTCCCTAATAGTGTCGGACATTCTTCCGTGTCATGATATGATGCATGAAAATACATACATGTCGCGGGTGGAAGTGAACATTCTCTTGCATAGTGTCTTGGTTGTTGACAATTGTGGCATACCACTAGTCCTTTTCCTCTCCCAAAGCCTCTTATTTCTCTTCATCCAGCTCTGTAGCCAGCTTGATCCCCTCGTGGTGCATTATATTGAGGTGCATGGTTATAATGCATGGGGTTATAGTGTGGTTGTGCGGTATTGTACTCCGGCTACACGGTGTTATATTGTTGTTGCATAGTGTTATATTGCTACTGCATAGTGTTATATGGGGCTGGTACTTGGTTAAACTATGGTGTGGCTTTCCCGGTCATCATTTCTACCTGTACCCTGTAAGCATATGATGTTATTTCCCTCATGAGGTCCATGGTTCTGCAATCTTTGTCATCATGTCCTACTGACTTGCAAATGTTGCAATACAAGATCTTCGGTACTGTCTGGTACTTCTACATCATTGGGAAGTGGTATGGATCATGTCCCTATTTCTTATAGATCTCACACCATAGTCCTCATGTTGGCAACAAGTTTGGAATTCCTATTTCCATGTACTGTGCGAATGTTGGACATTCGTTCTTATGGTGTCCTTCTGTCCTACATGTGGTACACCAAACAGATTCTCTTTTATCCTTACCTTTGTTCTAGTTTAGTTGAAATGTTAAGTTCTTCAGATCCTCCTTCAACTCCTCTATGGCCAGATCTGTCTTCTGACATTGGTTCTTTTCTAGTTGTAGGGTTTTCTGTAGAGCCTATGCATGTGTCTGAAACTTCTGCTGCCGCAACGGGTATTTCAAGTGTGGTAGTAGTGAATTGATGAACATATTCCTATGTTGAATATCTATCATGACATACTTTAGCTTCCCCTTTAATTTTTTAAATCTCTGGTCAATCTCCCATACAGATTCTCCTGGTTTCTGTCTAATTTCTATCATCTCGTTCATGTATTGATCTTCTAAACTAGGATTCTGGAATTCATTTATCAACAACTTCTTGATATCTCCAATCATTCTGGTTGTCCCTAGAATATTGTTTGCATCTAAACTCATGTACCAATCCAGTGCGCAGTCTCTTAGCATTATGGATAGTTGTGCAAGTTTAGTGTCCTCATCTATGATCTATTTCGCTTCCCATATCTTTTCACAAATAAACAGGTTCTTCTCCAGGTCCTTTGACGCCTCTCCTTTGAATTCTAGTAACCTGATGGTGGGATCATGTCCTGCCATCCTAAATGTTTAAGTACTACCTTTGTGTGGTGTAGATACTTGACTAATTCTTCCTGAACTAACTCCCCCAATTTTTGTTCCTTATGTATATGTACTTCCTGTTGTCTTCCTTCTCCCGAAATTCAGTTGTCTAAATGGTGGTGTTCTTCTTGGTGTATTAGTCGCACATGGGTTTATGGTTTCCACACTGACACTGATATGGATAGGATTTATACCTTCTATTCCCTCTCTTGGACATCTCGTCTTCATCTGATATGTCCCGTGCAAGATTTCCTCAATATTATCCACAACCCATAGATCCTCTACCTCTTCTTCATCACTTTGTTGGACATATTGTCATTGATGTCAACATTTGAAGTGATGATCTGTTGTTAATAACAGATAATATTGTCATTGATGTCAAAAGGTATATCATTCAATAGAAGACTTCAAACTATATGGGGAGGGAAATAACGCAAGCTCAAGAGCGAACAACAGAAGCGAATTGCATGTATATCAAAGCTCAGAAGTATAGAAGTAATTCGTGTCCATTGTTGATCACGATAGGATCAACAATCCCATGAAAAAATTTCAGGAGCATTAGAAAATGTGGATAAAATCTCAATTGGAAGAAGTGCATTGCAGATGTGTCATCAGGATCAGTGGAAAGACTGAATGGATTGGTCAATGCACAGGAAATGGTGAGAAGTCACAACAGTCGTCTGATCAAAGAGGAGCAACATTGACCATTAGATCTGGGAGAAGCTGCACAGAGGTTAGCTGTGAGTTCCTTTGGAACTCTGGAATCAAAATATGTTAGGAGTGTCAGGGGGTCAAGGATCCCGAACTCGCGAAATCCAAAATCATGATAAGATAAGGATCGTCGATCAAGAGGAGGGACATGGGTCGTCGATCTGACGAGAGTGGCATACCGGATTTCGGGAATTCAGAGATTTTGAGTTGAGAGAACAGAGCATGCTTCTTGAAATACTGAAATGCGAATTCACGATCCAATTCAGACCATTGGATCAAGAGCGAATCCTGGTCGTTGAGCCAAAGGACACATGGTGTTGGTTCAACACTTCCCTAACTAGAAAGTCAAAGACTGGAAGTGCTAACCTTCCATTTAGTGAAACACAAAATCGTGATAGAATCATGGGCCGTCAGATATTGAAAGCATTGGAGGGCCATTGGATTTGAACCAAGGAAAAATGACACAGCAGACCACGTCATCAAGACACATTGAAAGACCACGTCAGCTAAGGACACGTGGCACAATAAGACACTGATAAGTGTCAAGTTGATACAACATTTCAGGCACGAATCTGAGTGACACATGGCATCTTATCGGCATGTGACACGTCAACATATGACGCAAGAAGTTATGTCACTCAAGGAGTCTTATTTCGAGATTTTTTACCTGACAAGAGTCCCTAAGTCCCGATGGTTGAGAATAGCCTGAGATCCACAAAATAATTGTGAACCGTTCGATCCATCTCCACTGAATATATGTGAACCGTCCGATCTATAGCCACTAGATCAAATGTGAGTCGTTCGATCTCAATCGATGATATCGTAACCAAGAGTTTTGAAAGGAGAAGTGTCTCGAAGTCCCAAAGGACAAAGCACCGAAATCCCGACAACCATCCATCTCAATGAATGATTAAGTCTTGGCCATCGGATTAAGGAATATAAGGATGAAATATAAACCATTGATCTGTCTTCTCAAAACAAATGTGAGTTGTCCGATCATTTCAGTGATATCCTAATCGGGATTTTTCGAGCTGTTGGAGGTTGTTGGGCCCAAGATATGATCATTTTCATGACGATTATTATAAACTTTTTCCATATGTATATATGTGTTTCTCGTCTTTTGAAGGATCTATTTGAAGAATTTGATGATAAAATGGTATGATAGGCATAAGGTACGTGTAATTCATGTTTAATGATTAAATCAAGTTTAACTCATCTTGTCCTATGATTTCCAATAGTTAATTCGTGTTTTTCTATTGTTACAGGGCAAAACTGCAAATTCTAACCTTGTACAATATCTACTGCAAACTGATATTCAGAAAAGAACAGAAAAGATACAATGGCAAATACAAACATTACACAGAGTTTTTTCACCTGGAAACCCAAACCGGGAAAACCAGCATATATTATATTCATACATTGTGTTACATAGTTTACAATACAATATACATATAGGAGCCAACAACATCCAAAACCCTAACCCAATGACATGGATTAGTCCAAAACCCTAATTCCTTAATCGAAAATAGAAAACCATCGGCAAAAACCATGTGCCGAAAAACCACCTAAATATCATATGGTCCCAAAAATATGTCGTCCTAGAAAAAAAAAAATCGAGGGTGCTGCCCCCGAACCCCTACATGGGGGGCTCCACCCCCCTGCGCGCCCGGCGCAGATGCTCAAACACTACTACTCGTGCAAAGAATATAACACATACCCAACATTCTCCCACTTGTTTTTTTATTTTCACATAGGGGGTTACAGGGTTACATAGTCAACAATCCAGGGCAACAATGCCCATGGATCCTCTACACCAAGAAAACTTCTACGTGCTCACAGATTTTGTTAATGAATCTACAACATTCTTCAAAGTGTCCACCTTCATTAGTGATACTTTCTTTTCTTCAATCATGTCTCTCACAAAGCGATATTGAACATCAATGTGCTTTGTCTTTGAATGATAAGCAGGGTTCTTTGCCAAGAAAATTGCACTCTGACTGTCACACTCTATCCTTATAGCTTCTTGTACCAACCCAATATCTAAACACAATATTTGTAACCATATTGCTTCCTTACTTGCATGAGTGGCTGCCATGTATTCAAATTTTGTAGTTGAAAGTGCCACTACAACCTGTCTTTTGCTCATCCAACTTATTGCTCCTCCAAACAGGTTAAACACATACCCGCTTGTGGATCTCCTATGATCCAAATCTCTAACCTAGTCTGCATTCACAAAGCCATGTATATTGACCACTCTCTCCAATCCCAGTCTTCCTTCATAGCACAATCCATAGCTAACAGTGCCACGCAAATACCTGAAAACCCTTTTTACTGTTGTCCAATGCTCCTTCCCTGGTTTTGACATATACCTGCTCAAAACTCCCACTGCATGTGCAATGTCTGGTCTAGTACAGACCATTGCATACATCAAACTACAAACTACACTCACATATGGAACATGAGACATGTCCTCCTCTTCTTCATGTCTCTTGGGACATTGATCCGTAGATATCTTTACACCAACAGGAATAGGAACCTTAACCGGTTTACATTCCTGCATATTAAACCTCTGCAATATTGTCTCGACATATTTTGTTTGATTTAACCATAGTTTCCTCCTTTTTCGATCTCTTTTAATTTCCATGCCCAAAATGAAATTTGAAGCACCAAGATCCTTCATGTCGAATTTAGAGGACAATTGAATTTTCACATCCTGGATAATCTCCTTGTTGTTTCCTATCATCAACATGTCATCCACATACAAGACCAAATAAATCAAATAATCACCAATTAATTTATAATACACACAGTGATCCTCTTTGCTTCTTGTGAAGCCAAGTCCCAGCATATAAGTATCAAATTTTTGATACCACATCCTTGGTGATTATTTTAAACCATACAGGGAATTTTTCATCTTGCATACCAGCTCCTTCTTTCCTTTCACAGCATAACCTTCTGGTTGCTTCATAAAGATTTCTTCTTCCAGATCCCCAT
Organism: Picea engelmannii; assembly: GCA_009831015.1. Taxonomy (NCBI): domain Eukaryota; kingdom Viridiplantae; phylum Streptophyta; class Pinopsida; order Pinales; family Pinaceae; genus Picea; species Picea engelmannii. Next base: position 63,604 of record ML780149.1, on the reverse strand, counting down.
GCAGGAATGTTGTCTTCACATCCATCTATTCTATTTCAAAATCAAATGTAGTAGCAACAGATAACATAAATCTTTATGAAACTGACCTCCTCCGGGAGTGAATCCCCCAATTGGAGTGGCTCCGGGTTAGGGGTTTCCCAAGGTGTGAAACTGACCTCCTCCGGGTGTGAATCCAGAGGATAGAGGTGGATTCTTCATGCCAAATGTGTTTGTCAGCATTGACACTGAGGAGGTGAGGGTATAGGATGGAACTTGAGAAGAATCTTGTCTGCCAGGTTGGTTTCTCCACCCAGAAGCAAGAGGATTAGACTCGGGGTTAAAAGAGGGAATGTCTCCCATATTAGGAGTCATTTGAGGGATTTGAGAACCACCAAAGGAAAATGGAGTATAAGGAGGTGTAGTGCCCCCGATTCCAATGCTAGCATCAGGGCCAGCAGCTGGGATGAAGTTTGAAAACTGTGAAGTAAAATTCGGCATACCATAGGAAAAAGGGCTAGAGGCCATAGGGATGGACTCAAAATTATAACCCGATGAGTGACCAAGAGACCCAAATGGGTTCGAGGAAAGATATTGAGCATTCACTATAGGATGGGTAGTAGTAATGATAGGTGCCTTCGACACTACAACCATTTTGGTTGCAAGCATCAAAGGGGTACCATTAACTATAGTAGGTGTGGGAGTGGAAGGGCTCCCAGTGTTTTGAAGACTCGGTTCAATACTCATCCTTGTAGAATCACAAGTCTGAAAAGTGGAGGTGTGTGTACCACGTCTAATAACTCTACGCCTTTTAGGAGGGAAAGACTCGAAATCCGGTGGTAACTGTAACAAGTGACAGGATCGAAGGAGAGGCTGGATCAACTCCACGATGACTTAAGACAAAAGATACAAAAAATAAATCCTAAGTCCAACTAGTAATCAAAGAGAACAACAAAACTCAAACGACCAATATGCACACAAATGGGGTAAAGTGGCTGAAAGGGGCCTCCCTCCCTAAAGAAGGTATGTCTCACCCAAGAGGGGCCTGAGACTCCCTGCTAAAGATCAGAGTTAACAGAATCAATTATAAGGGCCCTTGTGGGCTTAACAACTAGTCGGTCAGATCCCCCCGGAGAGGTAATCCTCCATAAAGGTTGTGTGTTTCCCTACCCTTATCTGACCCAGGGTACCTATAGAATAACCCATGCAAGTAACCTATGTGGCACCTAAATCAAGAAATTAAGCAACCAATGTATAACCAATGCACAGGCGAGCAGTCGTAAGTCAGGTCCACCGTATGGGCAGGGTAACAAAGCTCAAAACCTTGAAAGCACCACCTCTCACGGACATAAGGGCACTAGCAAGATCCCCATATACAAATAGATCTCGAGAAATATCTCTGGCTCTAAGAAGATATCGGGGGGATATCCCTTCAACCAACCTCATGTGACCTCGTGATTAACTCCGATGTGAGCAGAGCCTCCTGATATTACCAATTATACAATGGATTTCTCCACTCCCTTTGTCAGACACATATGTTGATTTAATAGCCTTGGAGAATTTTACTCACAACATCCTATTCCAAGGCACTAAATCCTAAGCTAGTTTGTGCACCCTAGAAAAAAAAATCGTGACTAATCAATTTTAAATTGTAGTGTTAATTTTAATGGTTGTGCTTACTCAAAAAGGTATGGTAGTGAAACTCATGATGTTATGACTCAGCAAGTAAAGTAAATATGAATACAATGCGGAGTCCTAACTTCAATTTTCAATGAATGATATGCTTCTTAAAACAAATTAAATTTTCAATTTCAACTCTGCAATTCTAAAGTAAAAATGAAATATTTCTTTACATGCACTAAGCTAAATGACAAAGACTCAAAAGATCAAAATGCCAAGCAATGCAAAATGCCTAATATTTTTGTATTTTCCATATAAGAAAAAATGAAAATGCATGGACTGAACTGTTAGAAAAAAGAAGAT
>ML780149.1:39559-51570 GCA_009831015.1 Picea engelmannii | reverse complement strand
TTTAATATAGATAGAAGTTTAATTAGATTTATATTAGATTATTTAAATTCAGTAAATATATTAGATCGTTTAATTTCAGTAGCTTCCATTTCTTTTTCATAAAACATAAAAATCAAAAGAGTTATTCTTGGCTGTCTTAAACAGCGAATACATGAGTTTTGCAGGTTTTAATCAAATCTGTAGATTGTCCATAGTGTACATTTGTGAATAATAAATATTGTAGCTGATAATTAGATAGTTGATTTGAGTTATTACAAGAGTAATCTATAGTTTGTTATAGTTAGAATAGTTTAGTATATTAGTTCCTTTTCTTTGTTTTATTAGTTTCTAGTTTCCTTTATCTTAGTTAGTTTGCTTTATTTAGTTTAGTTAGATTACTTAGCTCAGATCAGTTTTTCTCTTTGGTTTTCTTAGGAGACCTTAGAGCGGCCAACGGAGCCGTTAAACTCATCAGGGTGGTCCATTCCAAATGGCTTGTGTTATTTAGACAACCCCGGACTGGTTCCACTCTCCCAGTTGACAGATGGTCATTTTCGCCCGTCAACAAATGGCGCTAGAAGGAGGGCCTAAACTTAATTGATGGTAGGAGGTGGTTGCAAGACTCCTCCACCCCCTAATCACTCCCCAATAGTGACTAGAAGCCATTCATTCGATAGTATCCCTTCACAAACAGCAACTACTTCAACCGAAGATCCTCAGATCACAGTTGAGACAGCAACTCCTAACCCCACAGGTGGTGATATACAAGAACTTTTTAGACAATCTCTCATTAAATCACATAAAGCCTTTGCTAGTCTTAGGCAACCAAATCGCCCGTGGATTCAACCTTTAGATTTCTCTGAAGTCAGAGAACACTTAGGTGATACAGACCTTACTATGAATCCTATAGATCCAAACGCAAATCTTGTTGCAGGAGGATCTGGGATACCTCCTTCACCACCTCCCTCATCTCCTTCTTCTTCTGGAGGAGATTCCTCTAACGAAGGCAATTCACCTTTTCAGCCTTCGTCACCTCATTCCCCTATGGAAAATCAGAACAACCCTGCTAGACCCTGGTTGGACCAGGATGCTGTAGCTGTACCTGGAGCCCAACACCCTTTACCTAAGCACCCGGAGAAATGGCTTCCTAAGTTCGATCCCGATTCAAAGCAAATAGCTAAAGATCATATAAAAAAATTTATGCTAGCCATTAGACTCCGCAATTGTGAACATGAAGACGTTGTCTATAGGTTGTTCCCTTATACCTTTAAGGGTAATGCATCCACTTGGTACTTTGCCCAACAGCCTCATACTATAGTGTCTTGGGAAAAGTTTGAGTCATGTTTCTTGGAAAAGTTCAGAGACGACAAACCTCCGGAAGTCTTAGTAATGGATCTTTCAAATTTGAAAATGAATGCGAAAGAAAAAGTTAAAGATTTTAATCAAAGATTTTTAACACTTAAAAATCGAATCCCTGTAGACTCTATGCCTGCAGAAAGCCTTGTAATAGCTTACTACACTAAAGCTCTACATCAAAGTATAGCTATTTGGGTGAAAAGATCCAAAAAGGCCACGTTGTTAGAAGCTTTCGAAGAGGCTACAAAAATTGAAAAGGACATTCTTAGTCTTAAGGATTCCTCTAGCAACGAAACTGAAACTGTTTCTTCTTCCAAGAAGAAGATTGAAATTCTTTCCAGACCTACACAAAACAACACTCAATCCGAAAACCCTGAATTGGAAAACTTAACTAAAGCTGTTCAAAAGTTGTCTAATCAAGTTACAGATTTAAAAAGGTCAACCGAAGAAGCTTCCTCGAGTAAAGGACCCTACAAACCCCCTTTCCGTAAGCCTTTTTCTACTAGTCGACCTAATCCAAATCTTGAAGGACTAAATCTAGAAAGTTTACAATGTGCTCTTCAAACGATTTTGGAATCCCAAGATAACTTGATACCCCCTGATATCCCTCAGGAGGAAGCTGAACAAGAAACAGTCCAGGAATAAGAGTCTTATCCTAACATCTTCGGGCATATCTCTGATAGCATCTTCCAGGCTAACTTTGAGACTGTTCACCCTTATAACACCAGGAGTAAGACAGCTTCTAAACCTTCTACCAAAAACATGACAACTTCGCCCCCAAAACAGTCTAAACCAATTGAGCCAAAACAGAGTAATGTGAACCCTAACTTAGATTATAATGTGGTTGAAGATATTAAAAAGTTAAGGGTGAACATTTCTATTTATGAGTTATTGAAGTTTCCATTTTTGTTTAAAAAGATGTTGCAAAATATTTTAGAGAACGACAAGAATGGTAATTCAAATGGTAATAAGGTTGTGCAAAGCAAAGTCACTCAGAAGACTCCAACTAAAAATAACCCTGACTCTCAAGATAAAGGAAGTCTTCCTGTACTCCCTGTAAATAGTGTAAATAATGTAAATAATAAAGTAGATAAAGTAGCAGTAGAAAATGCGAGTAAGAAACCACAAGCTACTACTCTAAGTACTCGCAAGAATGTACCTCCTTTTCTTTTGACTTTTGAAATTTTTAACAGAAATGTGCATAATTGTATGGTTGACTCAGGAGCATCCTCCAATGTGATGCCTTGGTCTGTTTGCCAAAAGATTAACGCCGAAGTAGAACCATCTTCATTGAAAATTATACAACTTGATAGAACAGATGTTAAAGTTATAGGCGAACTAAAAAATGTATTGATTAGATTATCGTCTAACCCAAAAGTTCATCAAGTTATCGATATAATTGTGGTGGATATTCCAGAAGTATATGGTCTGTTTTTTAGCAGGGACTGGTCGGAGCAACTACATGGTTACTTCGCAACAGATTGGTCTCACCTGTGGCTCCCAGAAAACGGTAAGCCTAATAAGATAAGGGTAAACCGTGAGCGTTGTCTCAAGTTCACGGTCACTGATTTGAATGACCCCAACGAACCATATGCACCATCCGCTGATACACCGAAAGTCCACGGGATGGATACATTCTTCGAAAACTTCATGGCCAAGGTTTCACCTATCACCAACTCAGAAAAATAGTCCGAGATCTTGGCATGTATGCAACCCACAGCTTCTTCACAACGATCCCATGAGCCCGATGAAAATCAAATCTGGTCTCTATATTTTGACGGTTCTAAATCCAAAGAAGGAGCTGGGGCAGGCTACATCATCATCGATCTGACAGGTAAAAAAACATTAATGGCTTGTAGACTGGAATTTGAATGTACTAACAATACTGCAAAATACGAGGCTTTACTCCAAGGTCTCAGAAAAGCTCTCGATATGAACATTCAAAATCTAATTGTATTTGGTGACTCTGAAATAGTGGTAAGGCAGGTGAGAAATTCTATACATTGTCTTTCCCCACATCTCAAATGTTACCAGTCTGAGGTATGGAGTTTAATAAACAAATTTTCTACTTTCAATATAAATTCCATTCCTAGATCAAGTAATACCGAAGCAGATTTACTAGCTAATGTTGCCTCTAAACTTCTTCCTGCAGAAGGTTTGTCCCCAGACACATTCTCCGTGGAGCTATTGTTTCGACCATCCGTTCCTGACAATATCACGAACTGGAGAGCATTTGATGATGATCAGCAGATCATTAACTTTCTGCACGTGGAGGAAACCTTCCAAGGTTCGGTGATAGATGAACACACACACGAAGACAATTTGCACGACTTTACGGTAATACCTAATCCAAAATCTCCCGAAGCTCAATCGGACATGGTAAATTCCGTACCCAAATCAATAGTCAGATTAGAAAAGTTTTATGATTTTGAAGATAAATTTAAAAAGACGGTCAATTGCAAAACCAATAGTTCCTCTATGTCTTATGAAAAAATCAATTTAGGAACTAGTGAAAATCCTCAGTACATTAACTTAGGTTTGGGATGTTCTAGGCAAGAAAAAGCTGCTTTTGTCAAATTGTTTAAAGAATTTAAAGATGTCTTTGCATGGACATACGATGATCTCAAAACGTTTGACCCAAATGTCATACAGCATGTTATCCCTATGAAACCCCAGACCTTACCCTTCCAACAGAAACTGAGGAAGATGCACCCGAATCTGGAACCGACCGTACAAAAAGAATTGAATAAACTCTTAAGGGCTAAAATAATTTTTCCTGTTAGACACACTCAATGGGTGTCTAACCTCGTCCCAGTGCGGAAGAAAAATGGGGAAATCTGACTTTGTGTCAATTTCCGAAATCTCAATAGAGCGTCTGACAAAGATAATGATCTTGTCCCACCTATGGAACAGATACTTCAACAAGTATTTGGTTCCGAGAGGCTATCCTTGTTGGATGGTTTCTCTAGATACAATCAAGTTTTAATGTCTTCGCCAGACCAACTCAAAACCACTTTCCGTACTCCGTGGGGCACTTATGCTTATCGCAAAATGCCCTTTGGATTGATCAATGCTGGTGCTACCTTTCAGAGAGCAATGGATATTGCTTTTCGAGGCTTGATCAATCACTCCGTAGTTGTCTACCTAGATGATGTGACCGTTTATTCTAAAAACAAAGACGATCATCTAGCTCACCTACGAGTCGTTCTGCTACGATGTCGTAAATACGACATCTCTCTGAATCCAAAGAAATCCATCTTTGCGGTAGAACAGGGTAGACTCTTAGGTTTCATTGTGTCTAGCGAAGGAATGATTATTGATCCCGAAAGGACGCAAGTCATTGCGAACCTTCCTCCCCCTACGTCCAAGAAATCCATGCAGTCTTTCTTGGTCCAGATCAACTTCGAGAGAAGATTCGTCCCCAGCTTCTCCGAAATGGTTAGGCCCTTACAAAATCTGATTAAGAAAGACACCCAATATAACTGGGGACCCACAGAAAACCAAGCTTTCAATGCTGTAAAGAAGGCCATGATAGACGCTCCGTCTCTCATGAGCCCTGACTTCTCTCAAGATTTCACACTCTATACTTTTGCCTCTGATCGGTCTTATGCCGCAGTCCTAACTGAGAAGAATTCCGAGAACAACGAAGTACCCATCGCCTTCATGAGCTCTGCTTTCAAAGGTGTTGAACTTAACTACCCAGCAGTAGATCGGCAAGCCTACGCTGTTTTCAAAGCAGTTAAACATTTCCGATCTTATCTTTTGAAGTCAAGGACAAAAGTTATTGTACCTTACCCTGCGGTTAGGAATTTGTTAGTTCAAAAGGAGTTAGGAGAGAAGAGAGCTAACTGGGTCACCTCCTTGCAGGAGTATGACTTAGAAATCACTCCATCTCAGATCGTGAGAGGCCAAGGGTTGTGTAAGTTAGTTGTTGATTCAGAAACTGGACAACAAGAAGATAGTAATGCGTCAAACCTAGAACAACATGATCATAATATGGTTTGTTGCACGAAAAACTTCGTTAGTCCTTGGTACAACAATATCAGATTCTATCTCGAACATGGACCAGCACCTCGTCACCTCGACCCTGCTAAGAGAAGAGAATTGAGACTAAAGTCTGCCTCCTTTCATCTAGTTAATGGTATACTGTTTCGTCAGAATTTTGACGGCGTACTGATGCGTTGTCTCGAAAAAGATGAAGCAGAGAAAGTTTTGCTTGAGTTGCATGCAGGAGAAGCTGGTGGTCACTTCGGTGGCGACACCACAACTTACAAGGTTTTAAGAGCCAGTTATTACTGGCCAACGCTTTTTAGAGACGCCCATGCCTTATGTCGTAAATGTATTATCTGTCAGAAAGAATCAGGGTGGGTGAAAAAGCCAGCGTTTCCCTTGCAACCCGTTACAGTCGATTCTCCTTTCCAGCAATGGGGCCTTGATATCATAGGTCCTATTAACCCTTCATCCTCACAACAACACAAGTATATTGTGACAGCCACTGATTACTTTACTCGATGGTCTGAAGCTGCTGCACTAAAAACTGTTAATACCAGCCAGGTAATCGCCTTCTTAAACTCGAATATCATAACCCGTTTTGGTATTCCTGATTGTCTAGTCTTCGACAACGCTTCATACTTTTCTTCTCTTGAGATGACCGAGTTGCCTTAGATAAAGGAATAAAGCTGAAGTACTCCGCTAGTTATTACCCTCAGGGCAACGGCTTAGCAGAGTCAACCAACAAGAACTTGATCAAGATTATCAAGAGAACTGTGGCTGAAAATCACAAGAACTGGCACAACGCACTGCTAAATGCATTGTGGGCTGATAGGGTAACACCCAAAGCTGCTATAGGTAATTCCCCCTTTTTTCTCGTTTATGGCAGAGAAGCCATTTTTCCACCTCATATTCTTCTTCCTTCTCTCCAATTGTCACAAAAGGTTCAAGAAGAAGAATGTCCCCCTTTGGAAAGCCGTATTAACGCTCTGATGAAGTTAGAAGAAGTAAGAACCCATGCCAAGCTTAAATTAAATCAACATCAACAACTGATAAAAAGATGGTTCGATTCTAATTCTGCTTCAGATAGAAATTTTGAAGAAGGCGATCTCGTCCTGAAGTGGGACAAACCACACGAAGGAAAGGGTGAACACACCAAGTTTCAAAATTTGTGGCTTGGGCCATTTTTTATTGCTGAAAAGTTGGGTCCTAGTTCCTTTTGTTTGCAAAATCTTGAAGGGCAGCTTGACACCTACCCGGTGAATGGCCAGGCCTTGAAAAGATACTTTGCTTGATTTCTATATTTATATTTTATGTAAATATTCCCTTTTGTTTTTGTTTGCCTTTGTTTTTGTTTTGATTTTTGATTTGATTGATCAGTTTGGTGTGTTTTGGAAACTTATGCATGCTTGTATACTGAGCCATTCAGACAAAGACCATGTGAAAATTTCTTCGCTGAAATAACTTCTGAAAGATTGTATAAACATCAGTGATATATATTTTTGAAAATAATGTTGGAAAACTTTGTTTGAAAGAAGTTTACTATTTCAATCTCTGAGTGAAGTTTGTCATGATCATCTTTATCTTTTTACACTGTCCCTTTTCCGTAAAGGAATGACTCAAAAGGATGTCTCCCTGTCATAGTAAGTTGTTTTAGAAATAAAACATTTCTGGAGATGAATAAGGACAATATTTATAAAAACTTCTGATGAGGTCTGAAAAATATGAGAAAATATCAAGATTTTTCAGTGTCACCCCGCTCAGCTATCCATAAAAAAAAATAAAAAATAAAAAATATTAATATGAGCTGTGGGAAGTGTCTGTAAACCCGCCGGGATATTGAACAGGTCCGATGGCAGCGGGTAAATGCAAGCATGGCGCCAAGACAACTTCGTCGGGGTACTGAACAGGCCTGCTGGCAGCGAAGCAATGTCGGGTAAATGAAAATCTATAAAATTATAAGAAACCTCTTTTAAAAGTCCTATATTCTAATCTATAACTTCTTGACAGGATAAAGACATCCGAGTGGGTTAAATGGAAACCCTGTCGAGGCTATGGACGCCTGCTGGCAGCAGTGGCCATGCCAACAGTATTGAAGATTTTATCATAAAAATCATGACTTGCTGATCTTTAAGACTGTTATTGGTTTACATCTTTGAAAACATCGCTGAAAAAGACAGTTGATAATGATGTTAATACGATTTTCTGGCTGTTGTTTTAAAGACGAATTTTTCTTTGCTGTCCTGATTTGAATTCATTTTTGACAGAGATAACTGCTTCACCCAGCGTGTCGCCATTGTTGGCAGCCAATTAATTTTTTTTATTACCTTAAAAAGATGCCTACACCTAATTGCCTTCAAACGACAAATCATCGTCGCATTGTGCAACTAGACACTTGTTTTCATTTTTGCGACAATTGCAATTTGGTTTCATTTCAGTTTTCACAACTGAAAGTGTGAAAACACCTCTTTCGTGGTTTGGACTGTCGTCGTCTTTTATCGATTTTTTGACCATTGGTTTATCACATGACTGTAAAAGATTCTTTCAAACTTATGTCTTTTAGTCTACTCTTACCTTGATTGCACATTTGGATCTATTTGATTAATAAGCCATTAGGCATGAAAATTTATTGATTACATTTGATCCTATAAGGGTTATAATTGATTTTGGTTTTATATGCTATGATCCTTATTGCTATGAGCTCTTGGATTATTGATTATTTGAGATTTTTGGTTGCAATGTTCTAATATAAACATGTCGAATATGCAACAAATGCATTGGTAATATTATAAGTTTGAAATGACAATGGTTTAAATTTCACAAAGACGCATTGATTAATCTTTTGGATTTCAATATTATAAGTCGAATCGATGCATTGTTTTGTGATTTTGATTTTACATTGAATGATCATAGTTTCAAACTATACATTGGCATGATTGGATTAACATTGGTTTAAAACGTTTAATTGACACGACCGATCGTTGGTTAAGGTTGGATTTCATGTTGGATAGAACTGTACACTTGGCGCATGAATATAACATATGGTGTTGGTTCTATTTCGGTTGGATGACACGTTGATATGTTTGTACACCTATTTGGTCGGCAGATACATATGGTTTAAACGATTATGATTATGGATGGAACATCACTGTACTCATTCATTAATACATTGCATGGCGGTGATAATCCCACCACCTTCGCACGCATGCAATTAATCCTTGCCTCTTTGAGCGCTGAAGCTGTTAAGCCCTATCATTTTTTGACCCTGTGCATCGTTTTGTTTGATTGAAACCCTACCATGCACAGAAGCCATGGCTCCTGTCGTAAGGGCCGAACCCAATGGATGTCAAGTGTTGTTAATGTTTGATGGCGCTTATAGCGACTTGGAAGAGTTCGGCTGGCTCCAGTTTATAAAGAAGTTCAATGGTTATAACCCCACGGTTGCTCGGCAATTTGCGTTGTCATTCGATGGCTGCCGAGCCAAAATTGGAGATGTCCAACTCGAAATCACTGAACAGTTTCTTAGCTCGGCAACCGACCTACCGGTTACGGGACAGAAGTGGTCGAAGAGTTGCAAGGTAGATGATGTCACGTGGACATTGATGTTCCAATCTCGAACAGTGAGCTCATGCGACAGAGGTTTGCCTGCGAGAATGTTAAAGCCACGCTGGTATGATCTCCTAATGATAATCAAGCAATTCATTACTTGTGAGGGCAGGTACGGGTTCATTTTCTTGTTTCACCTTCCTCTATTGATGGTTTTTATGGGTTTCGAACTTACTATGCCACATTATCTGCATAGAAGTTTGTTCAAGATGGCTAAAAGGTACAAGCGCAGCCAAGCTGACACCAGCCTCTTCCATTTGGGGTTGATTAAAATGTTTATAGTGTATGAGCTGGGGTTACGTCGTGATTCTTGGGATAATTTCCTTAGTTGTAATGGATTTGAAGAATCGGATCCTCCTCGGGTTGATAAACCCATGGTGACCGAAACCCAACCTATTCACCCTATGCCTTATAGCGTTTTGTTGCCCAAACCCCTACCCGACTCACCTACGAATTTACCTATGGTTGTGACTAAACAGGTTAAAGTTAATGAGCCCGCAACCAAAAAGCCTAAAGCTAAGACTGGTGCTAATTCGAAAGGCAAGAAAAATGCAAGGTTAATCTCTCGCATGGAGAGAAATAAACCTAAACCCCCTGCTAAATTAGAGCCTATCGTGGTCAGTGAAGACTCTGATTCAGAAGTTGAACGTTTTCTTGCCGATGAGTATCCTTACTCGGAAGGCTTGTGTAACAAACCTCCTCACGACTTTGTCAAGAATTGGCCACCCTGTCTGCAGGATGATCCTAGTTTTCCTGGTATTAAACTACCTCAAGGAGCCCTCGGTGAATCGTCGAAACCCTTGACTGCTCAACCTGTTGTTCCACCTTGTAATCAATGTGGGTTATGGTTGGAAAGATACTACTTGGATGTACGGAAGCTCCAATCCAAAATCCAAGATTTGGAAAACCAAGTGGCAAAGCTCACTGGTTAGAATGCAAAGGTGCAACCCAACGACAAGAAACAATGAACCACGGGTTCAATTTTGTTCAAAAATGTCGAGTCTGCTACAGCAATTGTCAATTCAAAATTGACATAGCCTTAGCAACTGTAATGGTATAATTTTCACTCATTTATATGGCATGATCATGAACTCTGTATACATTGTTGACTTGCTCTGTCATGCATTTGTTGTATATAAGTTTTGATTATTGATTCCTGGATTGGTTTTGATTAGATTTAATTTGATTAATCATGATTTGATTTGAATACTCTGCTATTTGATATCTTTTCTATTTTGAAATACAAACAATATCTCTATTCGATTTGGTTATATCCTGTGTGATAAGATGGGCAAATTGGTTAACTGTACTGATTGTATATTCTATGTTTCGACCAATTCGTATATCATTTGTTACATAATCAAATTTCGAATGGATAACAATAGTGGCTGTTACGATTTGAACTGCATTTCGATGATAACAAATATATTGTTTGATTGTGATTTGAGGAATGAATTGATCGTATCAAGTCTTACGATTTGTGTCTATGATTAAATTCAGTCATATCCATTTCAGTTATATGCCCGGCTTGTATTATGGATCCTGTTGACTCTATCAAGACCCTGTCTGTTGACTGTGAGGTGATCAAACATGAAGATTGTTGAGTCGATGTTTATGGAGTATGATTTCATCCGATTACAATTGAAGCGATTTATATATCGTGCTTTTAAATAAATGATTTCAATCTGTTGTTGTCATTATAACTAGTCAATGACAGTTACGACCATTATTTCGGTCATACCTGTGAACTGTTTGAGACTCAGCGAATGAGAGCTGTGGCTGGATTCTATGGATAAAGTTATGCATGTTTTATCGTGACGGTTTTTCTATATCGACAATTGATTAAACGATATGAATCCTATGCAAATCAATAATGATTTTTTTGTATCTCATATGTTTTGGTTAGTCAATGATTGCGTGTATGAAACAATCTTGTTAAGATTTGATCCGATTTTATGTCAATTGGAAAAACAGAGCATTTTTACCCTGTCCCGATTACATTCGTTTCAATTTGGTTTAATTTAAAGGATAATTGAATCATTAGTAATTCGTTTTGGATTTGATTTGATTTGATTATATCTTGTCCTATTTGCTATTTTTGACTAGCTACAGAATCAGATGATTCTGTAGCTAAGTCTGTGAAATCAATTTTTTATTGTTTTGTCAATAAAATATCCTTCTAATTTGATCTTTGTGTTTTATTGCAGGCAAATTCGAATTGGCAATAGATATCATGAGAAGTTAGGGGATGATCTACAGATTTTACTTGCATTTTGTTTCCTTAGTTTAGGTGATTTTGGGATTTTTCCCAGATTGTGTAAAACTATTTGCTATTATTCACAAGGATGTTTTACCTTGTGAGAAACCTATATAAACTTATGATTTTTGTAATAAAAAACATCCTCAGTTGTGGGAGAACAAGGATATAGAATTCTGATACAAACTGGAGCAGAATTGGTGTTTTGTCATAGCTTTTGCTTTTCAATATATGAACACTTTGTTTCAAGTTTTGTATATCATTTTGTTTATGGTTTAGTATTACTTTGCTATCTAAATCAAATTCAAATGATATAATTTTATTAATGTCATATATATCTTGTTTCTTCCAAATAGATAAAAGACATAATAATTGTTAGTTCAGTTTGCGAATGATAGCTTTGTCTTCTTCATAAATTGAATTGTTATATATAAGTTTGCTGCATAATAGGTTTCCCTTTTGTAGGAATTTATAATCAGAAGATTGTTATGATTTTCTTTTATGTCTTGTTTGTCCTGTAACACACTTCAAGAAGCAGCATAGCTGATCGTTTGCGAGAAGCTTTTGGACTAAACGGTGTGAATTTCTTCCTCTGAACAGCTTAGAAGCAATCATACACAGGGCAGACTTGGACAGTTTCCAGGTCGATTAGTATTTAGTTTACTGTTTTTATTAAGTAGTTTAATATAGATAGAAGTTTAATTAGATTTATATTAGATTATTTAAATTCAGTAAATATATTAGATCGTTTAATTTCAGTAGCTTCCATTTCTTTTTCATAAAACATAAAAATCAAAAGAGTTATTCTTGGCTGTCTTAAACA
>ML780149.1:25575-37873 GCA_009831015.1 Picea engelmannii | reverse complement strand
AAAGAGATACCAAGTGGCAGGAGAGATCCCTCTCTGAGCTGAGCAGGCTAGTACCCAGCTCTAAATTTGGTTTGTAGGTTACCTCTTTTGTTTGTTTTATCAGTCGAACAAATTTATAGAGTGCTAACATTCTGGCACTGTTGCCGAGGATCGAAACTGAAATCTTCCCTGGGAAAAGAACGACTTAAAGCTTCAGATTTGATTCTTGAGGGTGATAGTGAATCAAACATATTATTGGCTGAGACTAAATTTACCCTGGAGACTCCATTATAAAGAGACCATTAGCATAAAGTAGTTTGAGCTAGCAATCCTAGCTTCCGAGAGAATTCATACCAAGAGAAACCCAGACCGAGAAGCAGTGATCCCTGTGTCTGATACTGAGAAGATTGTACAAAAAAGAAAAGAAAAACCAATAATCCCAGTTTTTTGTCTAGATATATATCTATCCTTTCCCAAAGATGGAGTGAAGAGCATTGAAGACCTTGATTTTGATTCGAAATTTGAGCAAACTCTGTTCAGAACAAAATCTGAGTTTTGTTTGAATGAGATCATCTTTGATAAGAAGAGGTTCCAAGATTCAATTTTAGCTGCCTCTACCAAACCTCTTGTGATTTCTACTCAAAACCAACAGCCACTTCAGGTTCTTACAGCAGCCATGGCAACTAGGTTTTCCCCTCTTGTTCTACCTGCTCAGTTACATGATTTCCCCTGGGAATATAATCAGAGGATTAAATTGTATGATGTTGAAGGCAATGTGTCAGCCCAAAAACACCTAGACTGGTTCAATGATTTTGTAGACCTATAAGAAGTATATTTTGAAGATGCAAAAATGAGGTTGTTTGCACAAAGTCTTACAGGAGAAGTCAGAAAGTGGTTCAGATCTCTCCCAACAGCAATTATCCTAAATTTTGAAGCCTTTGAAAAAAGTTTTCTTGCAATGTGGGGTGATAAGAAAAACCCCCTTCAATTGTTAACCCAATATAACAACATGAGAAGGTCCCCTGCTGAAACAGTCCAAGAGTTTTCAACAAGATTTATCAAATTTTACAACTCAATTCCTACTAAGGTAAAACCTCCTCCCAGGACTGCTCAACTTAGATATGTTGATTCCTTTGAAAGTGATTTTACTTTGTTGTTAAGGGAAAGAAGATCCACTTCACTGGATGATATGATGAGTGATGCAATAGAAGTTGAAGTAAATTTAATGGCTTCAGGAAAGATCAAATATAATTGTGACTGGGACATGAACAAGGTTCAAGATAAGGCACATCCTTCAACCTCACAGTCATCAGAAGATAGGTTTGAAATTATGATGAAGACCATGGAGAAACTCATGGAGAGGATGTCTTTATATAATAAGCCTAACACTAGAGAATAGGTTGATGTTCCACCCAGGAACCAAAGGAGACCAGCAGTTCCACAAATCAGAAAAAGAGATCGGAGGAACCAAGGTGACCATCAAATAAGACCTCATTTTCAAAATAATTATGTGAATGAGAATTTTGATGAAAATTTTGAAGACAATATGCATTGTTGTGATGGTGATGAAACAGAGGTGTTTTTAACTAAAGAATAACATGATCAATTCATGGATGCAAATGAAATATTCATGCAAGAGAATGATGAAAGGTTGTCAGTGGAAAAAGAAGATTACCAAACAGGGCTGCAAAATCCCATCATGCAATTCTAGAAACAATATAATCTTCGAAACAAAAGGGTGCCTGCAAATCCTCCATAGGGAAATCCTACCAAAGAAGCTCAAAATAATACACCTTATTCAAGTCATCCTAAAAAGGACTATGTTGTGAAGGATGTTGTGGAGAAAGGAAAGCAAACGGAAGAACCTTCGAAGAAAGTACCTGAAACAAGAAAGGAGACAGTCATCAAAGAGGTGGAGAAAACCTCTTCTTCTTTTAACTTTGAAAGTGAGATGGCCAAAATTAAAATTTTTGTTCCATTTAATGAGCTGATAAAGAATCGTGAATATAGAAATAAGATCATTAAGATGCTCAATATCAAAGAAACTTTTGATACTTTGAATATACAAGATGAACATCCTACCATCTTGTTTGGCCCATGTGTAGAGGAGAGTAGTGATGTTGATGAGGTCCCTCCTTTCTATGTCAGTCTAAAGATTCATGATATGAATCTGCACAATGCTATGTTGGATTCAAGAGCATCCCATAATCTAATGCCCAAGGTGGTCATGGAACAATTGGTCCTGGACATTACAAGGCCTTACAAAGATATTTTCTCCTTTGATTCAAGGAAGGTGAAGTGCTCGGGCCTAATCAAAGATATGGTAGTATCTTTGTCTCAAATTCCAGCAAAAAATATGGTCATGGAAGTAGTGGTTGCTGATATCCCTCCTAAATTTGACATGTTGTTATCTAGGTCATGGGATGCAAAGTTGAAAGGGACTCTGCAAATGGATATGTCATACGCCACCATCCCTGTTTTTGGTCAATACAAGAGGTTGTATAAGGAATTATTGCTCAAATACATGGCCAGTAAAAAAACCCAGCCAAACAACCATCCCATTTATTCTGTGGAAACTGAGATTGGTTCCTATATTTTCTTTAATGATTTGAGTTTTGAAGAAAAGGTGCCAGACACTGATATGACTGCCAAAAAAAAATATGATCAACAAACTGAGAAAATTTCAGAACAACAGGACAGTGCAGAGAATGAGATGTGGAACGTGAGCTTTGATGGAGCTATCGACAGAGAAGGAGTAGGAGCTGGTCTGTGGATTAACCTCCCAGACTGGCCACAAAAATTTGTTCTTATAAGCTTTCTTTTGAGTGCACAAATAATATGGCCAAATATGAGGCATTAGTATTGTGATTGAAGGCTTTGAAATAAATGGGTTCTAAGAGGATAATTGTTCATGGATATTATGAGTTGATCATAAATCAGGTGAAGGGAATATATCAAGCAAAGCACCCCAGATTAAGAGCATATAGGAATATATTTTTTGACTTGCTTGAAGAATTTTCAAAATACAGTCTCTCATCGATTCCAAGGGGTCAAAATCAGATTGTTGATGCTCTAGCTACTTCAGCCTCAGTTTTCAAAATTCCAATTTTTCCTAACAGAGGATATGAGATTGAGGTCAAGCACAAACCAACAATGCCTAATAATGTTAAGTACTGGCAGGTTTTTGAATATGATAAAAAAATAGAAAGCTTCCTTAAGATGGATGGTGAATTTTCAAATTTGAATATTGTTGAGGAATAGTGTGGTGAAGAAGAAGATGCAGCTATGTTTGCAAATGATGGCTATTTCAAGAATCAAATTGATGGTAAGGATATAATGCAGTTAAAAAATAACATCATCCCCAAGGGCCTGGTCCCATTAGAAAAACTCTCTGACAACAATGGTGTGGCCAGGAGTCCTAAGATTACTACAAATGAGGGAGATGTTGAATATTTCAACATTGGGACTCAGGAGGATCCCAAGATCATCAATATGTCTAAGACACTTAGCCTAGAGGTCAAGAAAAGGTATATCAATTTAATGAAAGAATTTCCTGATGTTTTTGCCTGGAGTTATGAAGATCTGAAAGTTTATGATACCAATGTGATTYAGYRTGTGATTCAAATCAAAGAAGATCATAAACCTTTCAAACAGAAATTGAGAAGAATCAATCCTTTGTTGATGCCCTTGATTGAAAAGGAGATAAAGAAGTTGTTTGAAGCCAATATCATAGTGTMTCTAAGGTTTTCTAAGTGGGTRGAAAATMTGGTACCTGTCAGAAAKAAGAGTGGAGAGATCAGATTATGTGTAGAC
Source organism: Picea engelmannii (assembly GCA_009831015.1). Lineage (NCBI taxonomy): Eukaryota > Viridiplantae > Streptophyta > Pinopsida > Pinales > Pinaceae > Picea > Picea engelmannii. The sequence continues at coordinate 34,081 of ML780149.1, read as the reverse complement.
TTCAKAAATATGAACARGGTATCTCTCAAGGACAAYTACACACTKCCTAAGATGGATCACATTCTACATAAAGTGGTTGGTTCTCAAAAAATGTCAATGTTGGATGGTTTCTTTGGGTACAATCAAATTATGGTACATCCTGATGATCAGGAAAAAACAGTCTTTACAACACCATGGGGCACCTTCATGTATGCCAAGATGCCTTTTGGGCTCATGAATGCAGGGGCAACTTTCCAAAGAGATATGGATATGGCTTTTGTTGATGAGAAAGAAAAAAATATTGTTATTTACTTAGATGATATAACTGTATATTCATTTTTTGATGAATAACATCTTAAACATCTAAGAAGAACTTTTAAAAGATGTAGGAAGTTTGGCATTTCATTGAACCCCAAAAAGTATAATTTTGGCATGGAAGAGGGGAAGATGCTTGGTCAAATTATTTCAAAGGAGGGGATAAAGATAGATCCCAACAGATTTGAGGGAATCCTAAAAATTGGCACACCCAGAAGCAAAAAAGATGTGCAATCTTTCCTGGGGAAAGTAAATTTTCTGAGAAGATTCATCCCTAACCTTGCTGAAATCATAAATCATATCACTAACATGCTCAAGAAAGTAAGTGATATAAAGTGGACCCCTGAAACCATCAAATCCTTTGAAGATATTAAAGTGACACTGACCAAAGCCCCAGTGCTGGCCAGTCCTAATTTTACAAAAGACTTTATATTGTTTTCTTTTTCCTTAGAGCACACCATTGATAGTGTTTTATTACAAAAAGATGAACATAATTTTGAGAGGCCTATAGCATACTATAGCAGGACATTGAGGGATTCCCCATTAAAGTATGATATCATGGAAAAGAAGGCATACTTACTGGTCAAGACCCTAAAGGAGTTTAGAATTTATATCTTTCATTCTCATACCATTGCTTATGTACCCAGTAGTTCTGTGAAGGACATTTTAACTCAGCCCAATCCTGAGGGAAAAGGGAGTAGATGGATAGTTGTGTTGTTGGAGTATTACCTTGAGATCAAACCTATCAATTTGATCAAGGGGCAGGGAATTGCAAAGATGATGGCACAAACAAATTGTGAGCTCTTGGGAATTAATTTCATTGCTGATTTGTTAGCAGATTCAGAAGAAGAAAAGATCCCTCGGGTATCCCAAAAATTCCTTGACTCCCCATGGTATGCTGACATCATTTATGTGTTGATAAATTTTCATGCTCCTCCTGAATTGAGAAAAACCAAGGCCATGTTTTTTAAGCGAAAATCAACAAAGTTTTGTATTTTAAATCAATATCTGTATTGGAAGGATCCAGGAGGAATCTTGTTGAGTTGTTTGCTGGAAGGAGAAGTAGAAAGAACCATAAGATAATTACATAAAGATGATTGTGGAGGGCACCATTATTGGAAAACTACCGTGCACAAGATACTAAGGGTGGGTTTCTATTGGCCTAGCATTTTTTCTGATGTTTACAAAGAAGTTCCAAGCTGTCATGAATGCAAAAAAATTTATGGGAAGAGAAAACTACAGCCTTTTCCCTTGAAGCCTATCTCTATTGAAGCACCTTTCAGACAATGGGGCCTTGATTTCATAGCAGAAATTCATCCACATTCCTCAGTTCAACACAAGTGGATACCGAAAGACACATATTACTTCACCAAGTAGATTGAAGCAGTTCCCACCAGGCAAGCCACAAATACTGTTATCATTCAGTTTTTGGAGAACAATATTTTGTCTAGGTTTGGTTGTCCAATCAAAATCATTACAGACAATGCAGCAACATTTAAGTCCAAAAATATGGAAAACTTTTGCAGTGATTACAATATAACTCTTGGCCACTCCACAGCTTATTACCCTCAAGGTAATGGGTTGGCTGAGTCATCCAATAAAATTTTGACTAGAATCATCAAAAACTTGCTGCAAGATAACAAAAAGGCTTGGCACAAGAAGCTTATCCATGCACTATGGGCTGAAAGGATCACTACTAAAAGGTCTATTGCCACTTCACCCTTCCAGATTGTGTATGGCATAGAAACAATTTTTCCTACTTCATTAGGATTGCCAGTGATGAGATTGCTACAAGAGAAAGATGTTGAACCAAATGCCACTTAGAGGAGGAAAAATGAACTAATCAATGTCCAACAAACAAGAGAGAAATCCTTCAACAACTCTCAAATGCACCAAGACAGGATCAAAAAGGCTTTTGAAAAGCATACCAAGGTAGATGATTTCAAACTGGGGGATTTGGTGTTGAAATGGAATGCCATGAATGAAGACGAAGGAAAGCATGGAAAATTTGATCACATGTGGTTGGGACCTTTTGAAATTGTGGCATACCATGGAAATAATGCTTATTTGCTACAGGAACAAAATGGAGATTTCGTTGGTGAGGGACCTGTGAATGGAAGGTTTATCAAGCATTATCTCTCTTAAAGGAATGTTCACCCTTTCCATTCATTGTATATAACCATTTTTGTTTTTCAATTGAAGCAATTGAAATCAAATCAGCGGAAATTGAAGCCCGAAGCGAAGGCCCTAATTTATGCTAAGTATAATTCGAGTTTTTGTGAATAAGATGTTGTTGGATTTAGTTGCATGAGTGATTTAGTTACATGGTCTGTGGTTACTTGCTACCTCACTGGGAGGATAACATCCCCAGTTGGAGCCCATGTTATCACCATTAAATTTTTTGTGTGAAATCAAGATTTCTGGACTTAGCGAGATGCTAGATTGGTCTGGAGGCTTGATAAACTAGGGACGAGGCTAAATCTAGCAGGAAGAGGCTAAGTCTGGCATGGGCGCTAAGGTGATGGGACCCCGATACGTCGCAGATCACGAGCTCTCCAGATTGACGGTCGAGGATCATTTCGGGGGGAGAAGCTGCGCGAAGGATAATTTCATAAAGCGAGCCAAAATCTAAATCATGGTTTTTGGTCGGGGTTGTGTGGCGCCACTAGGTGCATTTCAGGGTGAAAAGCGAGTTTCCCCAAACCACTTCCTCACGCCCCCGAAATTTAAAAAAGGTATAAAAGGGCATGTCATTGTTTATTTTATTATTTTTCGAACACTGGACCATTTGAAACTTGGCGCGACCACCCTCGTTCGACTGCAGCTCAACAATACACCATTGCATGCCATTTCCACTTATTTCCAGGTATTTTTCATCATAGCCGTGGAATATATCATAACTTCAGTAATAGAGAAAGACCCTGTGGTGAATGAAGAATCCCTAATTGACCGATATTCAGATGTCTTTGACACTGAAATCACCATTTCACCCATCTCTGTGTCCAAAAGCAACCTGTCTGATAATGTATGAAGGAGTATACCATTCCTTGAAGCAGTCCAGGAATCCATAGTCCCGTATGTTGTCAAAGTCACTTTTCCTTTTCTCGAATTCATAGGTTGTGCACAGAGCAGTATTCACATGAAGAAAGAGTCATTGTAAATAAGCAGAGGTCTGAGGTCATGTGTAGGGTAGAAAGTCAGTCAATTCAAGATTCCCTCATTATACCAAAGTCTTTCTCTGCAGTGTCTGAACCTTTCAATGATGAAAATCTAATTGGGGTATACAAAGAGTGTCCATCTGAGGTCTGAGATCGGTTTTTACAAACAATTTTCAAACCAGAACATCTTTCAGAGAGTCTGTATTTTCCAATGAATGTGAGTATAATGGTTATTGAGGTCCAATGGGTCCATTCCCTATTGAGTCAAGTTTTAGGTCTAGATAATGAAAAACATGTGGTCGAAGTCATGTTGGGTTTCCTATTGACATTTTTTTCAGTCAAAGTCTAGTGAGTCATTCTGCATCAATTTTGATCAATTCATAGCTGATAATATCCATAAACATCTAGTAAATTTTCACTCTCTAAGGCATTTCAGATATTACACCTATTTGCTGAAGATTTTCCTAGAAACCAATAAGAGAGAATTTCCTGAAGCAACATTTATATCAATAGAATATAAAAGGATCGCATTGCTCATCTTCATCAACAAATTCATGTCAAGAGCGTACAATTTGATATTCAACACTAGCCTACCTAGATTTTTGGATGACATGAGGATCTATCTACAGCCAAATCCAGAAAACAGAGTGAGGAATTGTGTACTTTTCATGCACTCAACTGTAATCTGGGTTTATGGTTGTCATGAATCCCCCTATCTATTGCCTATATTTATGAACCCCCAGAGTCTTTTCCCTTGAATTCATCAAGCAGAGGATTATATCTTAGACAGAGCATTTCCTAAAGTTGCGCAAAGCCTCCAACCTCAAATTCTCTTTTATCATTGGCCCCTTCATTGTCAAAACTAGATCATGCCTATCTCAAATTCAGGAAAAGCTCAAACAGTTTGGTTTTGCACAACTACAGGGAAGAAGATATGATTCACACCAGATCATATCTAGGAGAATATTGATGAACAAACAAGCCCCTTATGAGAATGAACATGTTGAGGGTTTTGATAAGTTGGAAAACCTATAAGTTTGTGTTGATATGGAAGCCATCTTGCAACCAACTCAAACACAACAAGTGGAGGAAGCCCTGCAACAAAGTCAAACACAACAATCCCCTCAGAAACCGATAGTCAAAGTCCCCAAGGTGAGTGTTTACAGCAAGATAAGCAGTTAAGATGCCATGGGCACCAGTGATCAGCAGACCGCTCCTAAAAATATGAAGATTTCATAGTCTCTGCAGATAATAAATTTGGAGGAGGAAGAGTCCAGAGAATAGGTTAATCAAGATGTGGTGGAAAGTGGCACTAGTACTGGAGAGGTTGAAAAGGAAAGCAAACTCCAGAGTAAAGGCATCTCAAGAACCTTTAGCAGCAAGAAACACATCTTTGATAAGACATCTAGGGTAGCTTATCAATCTAAAGAAGATTTGGAAAATCATTATGCTGAGAAGGGAAACCTAGCTCTGAGTGAGATGAGGGATTTAGTCTCTGAAGTGGAAAATATTTCTTAGCATAAATTTTCCCTGTTCACAGTCAGGGATATTGAAAAGAGGACCTTTAACATTGCAGTTGCAGATGAAGATGAAGTATTTGAGATAAATATAAGGTATGAAAACATCAGTGCTCCATACAAGGTCAAATTCCATAAGAACACCAGTGATATGATGTATTATGATTACCTAAGTTTAAGCCTGAAGAATTCAAAGTTTTCATCTTATGCAATGAAATTGGAAGGGCAGCTGAGGCAAGAAAAAGAATCTAGCAGATCTTGGAAGACTCAGGTCAAGAGGTTGGAATCTGAAGGCCCCCAAGGGGTGAAATCCTCATTGGATGAAAAGGACAAATTGATTCAAATATTGAAGAAGGAACTGAAAATGTCTGCCACGGAGCATCCACAAACAACATAATTGGTTGCTATAGAACAGGAAAATGAAACACTTTTTCAAGAGGCATTAGACTACAAGGCTAAGGCATTGCATCTAGAACAAGAAAAGGTGAATTGGTCACAAGGACAGACATAATTGTTGAACAAGGCTGTAGTTGTACCTCCTACTATAGAAGTTGGGCCAAACACTGAAGGACTTGTCCAGGCTATGTCACAGGTTATCCTGAAAGAAGGAGAAATCAAAGGGTTAAAAGGGAGCATAGAGAAATTAAAGCAAGAGATGCAAGCAAAGGATGAAAAAATGGCTCAATTTTAAAAGGAGAATGGAGCCTTGTAGGAAAGGATAGATAAGTTGAAGATGAGATTGAGAGTCAAAGGCCTGTTGCAGGGAGCCAAAAACATCATCTGGGACTCTATAGCTGTTGAAGCTGTCAAATTCAAAGTGTATTTGAATTTCATCAATGATAAAGACAGCATGGCCATCACAGCTAGAAGCAGGTGCACTGTTGTAAATGAGACTTTAGAAAAGAAACCATCAAAATGGGCCAAAAAGGCCATAAATCTACTCAACTCCATTCCTACTATAGAAATTCAGACTATTCGAGTTAAAGACAAAACCACATTGATTATCTGGGCCAGGAGGGTTATTGCTAAACATCACCTGTTGAACTCAGTCCAAACCAAGGCAACACAGATGGAGCAAAGTGTGCAAGAGTTCAAGGATTTGTTTGAAGAGTTGTTTATCAAAGGCCTCCCACCATTTTGGGATGCCAAAAGAAAATTATATGATCAGGAAGAATATAATGCTCGCCTCACTCAGTGTCGAATGGATCATTCCAAATTCGAAACCCTGGAGGAAAATATGAAAGGAGCTACAATAGTGGAGCATCTGATTACAAACTTTGAGATTCTAAATCAAATCAAAGCAGTCAAAATTCGACTACCAGTCATGACATGTGACTCATGCATTGACCTGAAGATCCTGATCAAAGAAATGATATATTATGATATCCCCTCTGACTTGCAATGGAAGGAGATAGTACAATTGGGTAAGACAAAGTGCAGTTTTCCAGGGTCTAGTAGATGATGTCCAAGTGTCACTGAAGATGGAGAATCAAGTGAAATATCATAACAAAACAAGTGGAAAAAGGATGGGACTGAAGCGTCAGAGGAGTCGGAAGTCAGATCATGAAATGTCTTCTTGCTAATCATTGTAATCGGTTTCAAAACCGAAATTGTCCCTTGTAATTATTGTAATCAGTTTCAGAAACTGAAACATTTCATTTCAATCATTATAATCGGTTTCAAACTGAAGGAACTCAAACTTGTATAAATATTAGGAGTTCCAAATGTATTAAGGGTTGGTCGAAGTGCAAGGGCACAAATTTTAGCTATTTGGAACTTGAATGGTAATTTTCTGAAGCTAAATTGAGTACACATGCATAAGTCTTGAAGTTTCCATGAAAAGATTCTAATGGTGGTGATATGAGTTTTGTCTCCTCTCTTTGTATTTATTTCCTATATTTATGATTTCATTTTCACTTTCTTATGTTTAAATTGAATAGTCAAAGGCCCAGAATTCATCTCATGATGCTCTCGACTGAAGCAATTTAAACTATGTTAAGTTCTTCCTAACTAATTTAGAATTCATTTATTCAATGCTCTGATGCAGTTATATGTTTTATTTTCTTCCTACACTCTGCAGATTTACAAATTATAACTCATATTTATCACCTCATTTGGCCTTTATCCTCTGGAGATTTCTACTGACCAGTCATTGCTTCCATTCATTTTCAGAATTTTGACTCCATATCCCTAAGTGTCCCTCCCCTTACTTGCCAACAAAATTATAAAAAAAACCCCAAAACAACAAAACATAGCCATTGGTTGTCAAAGAAATACCAAGTGATAGGAGAGAGCCCTCTCTGAGCTGAGTAGGCTAGTACCCATCTCTAAAGTTGGTTTGTAGGTTACCTATGTCGTTTGTTTTATCATCCGAACAAATTTAGAGAGTGCTAACAACATGAACAACAAACAATCTAAACATTCAATGACTTTGCCCTTTTCAGAACCCTTATTTCTGTGATGGAAGATTCTAGCAGTTCACTCTCTCAAACATTGTGAAGGAAATGTTTGTTACAATGGTCCCCTCCTTGTGGGCATGGTACTCACTATTGCAGGGTGAGGGAGATGGATGATGGGATAGGAAGCCACTTCGTCCACATTTTCAACCGCCTCACGGTTGGTGCACTCCCCCACAACCATTTTCCAACACCCCATTCTGATTCTATAAATGAATCCCAATTGACCTACATACCTAGTATGGAATGAGAGTTTTCACATTTTGCGTATACATCGCCTTCTATGGTGATTACATTAAGAAGGAATTGGAAATATCTACAGAAGTGTGGGCAGAGCCGAGTTCCCAAATCCTCAGTGGAAAATTCATCAAGGGATGTTATGACTTGTTTAACGAAGATTTCTATGAGAAGCTGAAGAAATATCTGATCCATGTGTGCCTCTTGTTCAAACATGTCTCGGAAGATCCATATTGGGGTAACGATATTCAGGCTCGGGACTTCCCTGGAGTCCAACGTATGTATATCAAATAGAGTAATGGATATAGAGTCAATCTGTACTAGAACTCACACTTTTCATAGCAAATACAATCCTAGGATTGAATTGGGCCATGGAGAGGGCCTTGTATAGGGTTCTAAGATTGTGGCAGGAATTGTACTGGTGCATTGATGGAGCCAAAAATTTATATACATTTCATTGCATAGATTTGGAGGGATATATCTTTCCAATTGATTGTTTCTCAAACTCAAATGATCATTGAGGAGCAATTCCCAAGCTCTAGAGGAATGTGGCGACTAAAATTATTTGAAGCAAGTAGAATGTATCCAGTTTTCTTCCACCTTCCCAACCAATATGGTATAATTCCAATAAATTGATTTGTTGCTATAAAGAATGAAACAAGGGATGGATCTGCAAGTGTATCAGGAAGATAAATTGTGAGAGAGTTGAAGGTTAACACCATAGTCCTTCGATTTCTACATTTACCAAGTTTTACAGGGATTGAATCATTTCGGTCAACATTCACAAGGTTCAGTATTGTAGGGTTTATGCAGTTTTTCGATGGAGTCTTTGATAGGAGTGCGC
>ML780148.1:1161463-1189208 GCA_009831015.1 Picea engelmannii | reverse complement strand
TGGATTAATTTCTCATGGCTGTGTGAGATGTGGATCTTCCAACTCCCAATAGCAGACGTCTCCTTCATTGCTGAGAGGTATTTACTCTATTTTGATTGTAAAGAAACTCAGTCATTAACATTTAAATAAAAATCAGCCTGAGTTTGGTAATTGGCTCATGTGAATGTGACTATAATTCATCATAATTTTATGGGTTTTGTCCAAACATCAAAATCTGCATTTGACACTTCATTGGGGAGGTATAAGGGGTCAGAAAACCATCATAACAGCAAACTAAACCAAGAAACCAATAGCTGTCCGATCAAATTTTCACCTACAGCCATAAACTCAGAAGCATGCAAACTGTTTGACGAAAGTCCAACACCAGAACTTGAAGGTTTTTCCTCACTTTTACAACTTAGAATATTTCAATCTGATTTTATTCATGAAATAGAAGAACCTGCTACAATGAAGATGCCGATCTGGAATGCTCAACAGATGGCTAAGAAGATAGACAATAGAAGCTGCTACAAAATGCTCCAAAGAAGACTATAATAAGCCTCCAAAGGCTGAATATATCATGAATACCAATACAAGAAGATCTGGGCCGTATGAATTGTCAACCCCCAAGCTGGAAGATGCCACACCCTGCTGAAACTGTCAATCCCTACAATTTCGTCCCTACTTTCAAAGACCTCCAAATTCTATGCTGAAGATGCCGAATGGTAGATCGGGATGAGTAGAATCCCCTCCTGAAATCTCAAGCCAAAATACCAAGGGAAACTCCTCCAAATGCTGAATCCTCCAATGGAGTTGCACCCTCCCAAAACTGTCAAACCCTATAATTTAGGCCCTGATGAAGGAGGCCTCCAAATGCCCTGAAACTTGCTAGAAAGATAGATGAGACACTGCAAGTCACTATGTGAAGTGTCAGGGTCAGATCTGAAGTATAACCCCTCCAAACTGAATAGATCTGAATCTCCAAAATGTCCTCCTCTCCAATTTGTTCCAATGCTCTAGGAAATAATATGTACCATAGAACTCTGTCAAGAGGCACTAGAAATCATGGCCAAGGCCCTGCAAGTAAAACCCAAGTGCTCAAATCTCTAAGGGATCCCTCAAACTCCTGCAACGAACCTTCCTTCAATAAATGGTGCGCCCCCCTTGCTGGAAACCCCCAATGGTGCGCCCTCTTTCTCTTCCTGTGCCTGTGGCTGGTGTAGAAACCTCCTGCACTGAGTAAATATGGAACTAGAATGGTGTGGGAGAGTATTGCATCTCCGAGACCAAGCTTGGGACAAGTTAGGTGGAATCTTTCACCACTGAATCGTCCTCTAGGGTTTGTTAAGTCAAAACCCTCAAAACCCCCAAGAGATGGGCCCTCTAGCTAGAAGCCAGAAATCCAAAAGATAAACATACATGAATCCATGAGTAGAGGCCCTTGCCTTTCCTTTATACTTTTTGCTCACCTTGTCCCTCCAAAGTGACTTTCATTTTATTAATATTTAATTAATTAATTAAATCACTTTAATTAATTAATTAACCTTTTTACCTCAGAAAATCGCCTTATCTCTCCTTGTGGCTTCCCTGGCCACTGAAAGTCACTTCTCAGCATCCCATCCTGTAGTGTTGCTTCTCCCGATTCCAATGAGCTATTACACTGAGAGGTTTCTCCAAGTAATGTGCCCAAAATGACCTCTTCAGTGAATTTAATTAGCTTATAGCTCAAAATAGTCAAAATCATGGAAATCGTCGGAATGCAACGAAACCAAAGCCAACATGTGCGGAATGGCTCATAATGATGGAATATGATGAAAAATGCAAGCTGGACCCCACAATGCCTCTCAATAACTCCTGTACTCACTATAACATCCATCTGGCTACTCTGGTCATCATAAACCTCTGCACTGTGATGATGTCCCAAAGTGGGGACATTACACTGTTGCCATACAAGAAAATTAGGGCTTTTTATTGCAGAGGAATTTCAGCCTAAAACTTGTCAAGGAAGTGCGACCTAGCCTAGCAAGCTCATTGGCAGCTTGAGCGCACTTTTTAAGTGGACAAAACTCCCGGAAAGTGAAACCCTAGTTTTCACTGGTACCAGAAAACCAAGAAACCAGAACCGGTACCAGAAGTACCAGTCCAGAATTGCGCAAGCTCAACTTCAAGGGGTAATAGTTGGATTTTCAGAAAACCGATTGCACCAGGCTACTCGCCTCAGCCAAGCGCACCTCCTGGTAAGTTCAGATCTAAATTTTGGGTACTTTCATTTTTTGGTCATTTCCCAGCTTCAGGTCAAGATGTCTGCAAGAACCAAGCTTGTTGACAAGTTAGAAGGTGTGGATAACTTCCGTGCCTGGAAGAATGTGATTGCACTCATTCTTGAAGAGAATGGCCTAGCAAGATTCATCAAAGAAAATGTACCAGAACCTGCAGATGCTACAACTAAAGCAAAGTACCAGAAGGACATGGTTAGGGCCAAAAGAATCATTGCAGACTCTATCAAAGATCACTTGATCCCTCAAGTGGCATCTAAAGATACCCCAAAAGAAATGTTTGGTTCCCTAACCAGATTGTATGAAGGAAGAAACATTAATCGAAAGATAACTTGAGAACTCAACTCAAGAATACAAAGATGCAGAAAGGAGAAACACTTCATGAATATTTCTCTAGAATCTCTTAATTCAAGGAACAACTAGAAGCAATTGGAGATACCCTAGATGAAGATGAACTCTTAATGACAACTCTTAATGGTGTCACAAGACCTTGGGATGCATTCATCCAAACCATTTGTGCTAGAAAGGAAAAACTACAATTTGATAGTCTTTGGGAAGAATGTGTTCAAGAAGAAGCAAGAGTAGCTAACCGAGAAGCAGTACTATTAAGGGATGACGATCAAGCTCTAGCTACTCATACTAGAGGAGGAAATAGAATGCCTCACTTCAAGAAAGAGATCCACGCACATAAGGAGTCTCACTCCCCAAATAAATTCATCCATAAAGAATCTCACCCTCCAAGGAGAGTCCAGAAGTTTCAGAAAGGTCAAAGAAGAGAAAATGATTTCTCATACTACCAATGTTACCATTGTGACAAGATGGGACATATTGCTAAGAATTTTCTAGCTAGAAGAGAAGAATACAAAAAGATGAACAAGAGGCACCAAGCCCATACCGTTGAAGATGAAGAGCCACCCACAAAGATTATTAAAGAAAAGATTGAAGATTATGTCTTAATCTCTGCCCTCTCAGGATTAGTGTCACTTGGTGAGGATACGTGGCTCATAGATGGTGGTGCTTCCAAGCACATGCCAGGTCAGAAAGACATTCTCTCTAGCCTTACAAAAAAGAACTTTCCCCAGAAAGTTACACTTGGAGATGACTACCAGTACCCTATCAAAGGAGTAGGAGAGTCCAATTATAAACTTGATTCAGGGACCCCAATGAAGATGAAGGATGTACTATATGTACCAGGTTTGACGAAGAACTTGCTTTCTATCTCAGCTTTAAATAAGAAAGGCTTCAGGGTTGCATTCATAGATGGTGAAGTCCTCATGTGGCCTAAAGGAAAAACCATAGAAGATGCAATTGTTATTGGAACAGAAGAAGGTGGCTTGTATAAATTAAAAGGTCATTCAGATGCAGCCTTGATTCACTCCACTGAGAGTCCATGTGAACTTTGGCATAGAATACTAGCTCACATCATCTACAAGGCCTTACCATATGTGAGCAAGGCAGTTACAGGTCTACCAGATTTCAAGGTTGATCATGAAGATGTGTGCAAGGGATGAGCACAAGGAAAGAACATCAAGAATCCTTTCCCGAAGAGCGATAGTAAAGCAGGAGTCTTGGAGCTCATCCACTCAGATGTATGTGGCCCAATGCCATCCACTTCTCTTAGTGGGTATGTATACTATGTATCATTTATTGATGACTATTCTCGCAAGACTTGGGTTTACTTCTTGAAATCAAAACATGAAGTGTTTGGGAAATTCAAGGAATTCAAAGCCTTGATAGAGAATCTTGTTGAAAGAAAAATCAAGATACTCAGGTCAGATAATGGAGGAGAATACACCTCAAAAGAGTTTGTAAAATTTTGCAGAGATGTCGGAATTAATAGGGAGCTCACCACTCCCTACAATCCTCAACAAAATGGTGTAGCACAAAGAAAGAACAGAACTATAATGTAAGCACTGAAGACCATGATCCATGATCAAGATCTTCCAATGCACTTATGGGCAGAAGCAACAAGAACAACAGTGTATGTACAAAACAAATTATCCCATAGTGCACTTGGGTTCAAAACCCCCAAAGAAATGTTCTCCGGAAAGAAGTCAGAAGTAAGCCATCTCAAAAGATTTGGTTGTCCAATGTTTGTACACATTCCAAAAGAAAAGAGAACCAAGCTAGACCCTTCAGGAAACAAGGGAATATTTGTTGGAAACTGTGAGGTCTCTAAGGCCTTCAGAATTTACATTCCAGGTTACCATCATATTGAGATCAACAAAGATGTAACCTTTGATGAACATGGAACACTCAAGAAATCAAGGAGATGCTAGCTTGAAAAAGTATATGAAGAAGAACCTGTAGCTCCCAAAGTTGCAGAACCAGTGAGGGAAGCCACAGTTTCCCCCGATGATGAGATTCATGAAGATCATGATATGAAAGAATCTCAAGAACCTTCCCAAATGACGATCTCTCACAAGAGAAAGCCAACTTGGGCAAGGGAACTTATTCAAGATGGAGAGAAGTATGGTGCCCTCGAAGGAACCATGAGACAAGTTAAGAAACCTAATCCATTCTCCAGTTATATGGCTTTGATGTGTGATCTCATAGAGAAGGAGCCTACTTGCTTTGAAGAACCCATTCAGAAGAAAGAATGGGAAGATGCCATGACAGAAGATTACCAGTCCATTATAAAGAATGATGTATGGAATATAGTTCCTAGACCGAAGAGCAAGGATGTGGTATCTTCCAAATGGCTATACAAGATAAAAGATGCTGCTGATGGAAGTATTGAGAAATATAAAGCAAGGTTTGTAGCTCGTGGCTTTTCTCAAAAGGAAGGCATTGACTATGAAGAGATGTTTGCTCCTGTAGCCATATACACTTCTATCAGAACCATCATAGCCCTTGCAGCTAAGATGAAGTGGAAGTTACACCAGATGGATGTGAAAACAACCTTCTTGAATGGTGTCATTGAAGAAGAAGTGTATATAGAACAACCTCAAGTGTTTGAAGTTGAAAACAGAAAGACACATGTCTGCAAGTTGAAGAAGGATCTGTGCGGATTGAAGCAAGCTCCTAGAGCTTGGTATGGAAGAATTGACAGCTTCCTAACAAGCCTAGGATTTACCAAGAGAAAAGTTGATTCTAACCTCTACTTCAAGGTTATGAATGATGAGCCTGTTATATTGCTACTGTATGTGGATGAATTATTCTTAATTGGAGAAGAAAAGCTCATCACTGATTGTAAGAAGAAGCTCGCTATAGAATTTGAGATGAAAGACCTAGGCCTAATGCACTATTTCTTAGGTCTTGAGGTTTGGCAGAGCCCAGAGAAGATCTTCCTTAACCAAGGGAAGTATGTAGTTGAAATACTGAAGAGGTTTGATATGTTGGAGTGTAAATCCATGAATACACCCATGGAAACAAAGTTGAAGCTCTTGGTTGATACTTCGTCAGAATTGGTTGATGCTATTCTATACAGATAGATCATTGGATCGTTGATGTATCTGACGAACACCAGGCCAAATATATGTTTTGCTGTGAACACCTTGAGTCAGTATTTGGTAGAGCCCATACGTGTTGACCTTGTTGCTGCAAAATATGTGATGAGATATCTTAAGGGTACGTTGGACTTTGGTCTCTGCTACAATGGAGATCAAGACTTCAGACTAATTGGTTATAACGATTCAGATTGGGCTAGAAGTGTTTCTGCCAGAAAGAGCACTTCAGGATGTTGTTTCAATCTGGGGTCAGCGATGACTTTGGCAGAGTAGGAAGCAATCTAGTATTGCTCTCAGCACAACAAAAGCGGAATACATTGCTGCATGTTCTGCCAGTTGTGAATCCATACTGCTACACAAGTTGTTGACAGGTGTATTTGATCTGGAGATTGAAGCAACCGTGATTCTATGTGATAACCAGAGCTGCATAAAAATGACAGAGAACCCCGTGTTCCATGACAAGTCGAAGCACATAGAAATCTGGTATCACTACATTCGTGATATGGTGTAGAGGGGAGCCATAAAGCTCTAATATGTTCGCACAGATGAGCAGGTTGCGGATGTGTTGACCAAACCTTTGTCTTGTTTAAAGTTTGAGCACTTTCGAGACAAGCTTGGTATAGTCTGAAAGGACCTCCCTCGAAAGGGGGAGTGATGTTGATGATACTATGGTATCCTGACCAATAGCGGGTAGCTCAGTTATGAGTTTATATCCTAGGGGACTGATCATCCATGGACAGATCCCGAAGGTCCGGTAAGGACGGTCTGTCAGAGTACTTGTGCATGTATATGCTAGCTATGGTCAGTAGTGGCAACTCCGTTAGGATTTTTATAATCCTAGGGAATCTTATGATTCCTGGGTAGATCCCGAAGGTCCGGTAAGGACGGTTTGTCAAAGTACCATGCGGTAGCTCCATTTGGATTTTATATCCTAGGGAATCTTATGATTCCTGAGCAACTCCTTAGGGACTGTTAGAGTACCACAAAATGTTGTAACACCTGCCTCATTCTGTTGCCCCGTGATGATGATGATGGTGTTGTTGCTCCAACCTTCGTGCTGTGATGATGTTGTTGCTCCAGTCTTCGTGCTGTGATGATGTTGTTGCTCCAGTCTTCGTGCTGTGATGATGTTGTTGCTCCAGCCTTCGTTCTGTGATAATGTTGTTGCTCCAACCTTCATGCTGTGATGATGATAATGTTGTTATTGATGTTATTGATGGTGATGATGATGTATTAGTGTTATACTAATTCATGTTGATGAAGATGATGATGATGCTACTCCAACTTAATGCTGTGAATGATGATGAGAAAAACTTTCGATGATTTATAGATATGCTAGTTAGTGTTTCAAATGCTGTTGATGTTGTTGCCCTCTCTCTCTCCTGATGATGTTGTAGAATACCCTTCTTGTTAAGGGGGAGTGTTGAAATATTCTAACTACAAAGAGTATTCTATTTATTATTGAGTCATTATTGATTAGATCAATCCCCTTTTGTGGATTGATCATGTCAGGCTTTGTAAATGACCAAATCCCCTTTTGTGGATTGGTTAAACCCTAATTATATCATGCAAATTAAGAAGTCGGCCCCAGGCCTAATTAAAGTGGTTTTAACCACTAAGTGAAGAAGTCGGCTATGCCCAGTGAAGAGACACCTCCCTAGCGCCTACCAGCTAATATAAATAAGAGAGGCTAGCACCTCATTCATTCACTCACTCATTCCACTCAACAAGTGCGCAAGTTTGGAGATAGCTGCAGTTGGGAGAAGAAGGAAGAGAGAGGCACATTGCTCAGTGTTGGATATTCTCTAGTGTTTTGGTTTATTGTCTTGGCATTGTATTGGCTATCTATATTAAGGAAGTTTTTGCTGGGTTTTCTCCCCCATGAGGATTTCCTAGGATAAATGCTGTGTATCTTGTGATTGTGTTTCTCCCAGTGATCCTACCTATGCTATTTTTATCTTGTAAATTGAAAAGAAACTTAATAGTTGCTCTAAAGTTAACAATAAGATCACTGAACGACAGTGAGGAAATCACAAAAACAATAGAGACACACAGATTATCTTGGGAAACCCTCACAGGGGAGAAAAACTAGCAAAAACTTCCTCAATATAGATAGACCAAAGACCAAACAGAAGATCCTCCTCTACTCCTTCACTAGGAAGAGTAGCACACCACTTAACCAAGAAATACCAAGAGATATAACATAAATCCTCCTTGACATCACCTCCAGTTGCAACAATTTCTTCTCCAAGACTTGCGCACTACAGAGCTAGGTGAGTGTGTGTCCAAATGAGGCATTGACCTCTCTTATAAATAGTGGTCTAGCTAGCCTATAATTAGGTTTGGGCTGACCTGTCACTTTACCCTCTTAATTTACAATTAATTGTCAAGGCAGAATAGGGCTGACTTTTACAAAGGCACAATAGGGCCTAATTAATAAATATAATATAACAATATTATTTAACACTCCCTCTTAGGTAGAATATTCTTCGAAGTTACAATATTTCAATAGTTTGGCCTTATGAGGAAGGCTTAGGATGATGAACTGCAAATGATGTCACCTTTCTATACTTGGACGTGGCCTTTGGAGGCCTAGGATGTCACCCATTAGCCCTTGATGTCGTCTTGGAGGCTAGGGTTTGACGGATGATTTGGTTTCGGAGGTGGTTTGACAGGTGGACATAAATGCCATGGCACGTTTGCACACATTATCATGACACGTGGCCTTTGGAGGCCCAACATTCCACTCGTTGAGGCCAGACGTCACATTCTTGAGCCCTATGTCACCCTTCTATGGCATGATGTCACCCTTTTAGGGTTTTACTTTATGTATTTCTTTATTTTGGCATATTGTAGAGGCAAATGAAGGGGTTCGACCCTCTTCTAATTTGTTGTTGACAATTTTATGTGGACAAATTGGTTAATATGGCCTCATATAAATAGAGAACCATCTCATTTCATTTTATGATCAACACAACTCACCATTTGTGAGAACAAGTCTGAAATTTTCTCCCTATCTTGGGTTATCTAGTTCTTCTACTTATGCGATTTGCTTGGAGGATCAATTTGTGGATGCTTTTGCTGATTTTTTGGATGGAATTTCTGCAATTAGGGTTTTATGTCAGGCTATGTTGGTGAAGTAAGTGAAATTTCTGCAATTTTATCTTTGTGCTATCAATGCTTCATGGTAATTTCTCTTTTTCATGCTAGACGTCGTGCTTGGTGAAATCCTAAGAGGAGCATAAGTGCCTCCTCCTCTCACAAGGTTATTCTTGTTCAAAATTGGTGAAATCTCCTTGCTAGGGTTAGCATCCTAAAGCCCTAAAGTGCTAGCACTATAGGATTTTTGCCCTAGACACTTGATTTATTGAATTAATAGAACTTAGAAGTATTAAGAACGAAGAAAAGGTTGCTAGAGCCCAAAAGTGCTTGCACTGTAGCAATCCTTCTCTTCAAGGTTTAAACCCTAAGGCCCTAATGTGCTAGAACCTTAGAGTTTAAGCCCCACCTCTTAGTCTTTGTTAGTTCAATCTTCAAGCATTGTATTTTCTGTTATAAAGACTCCATAGCCCTCAAAGGAACTGATTTTACAGCTCTCTTGTGGTGAAATTGATCAACACACACTTTCTTTCCAATCTCTCAAGCTCTCTACTAACTTTGCTAACACTAACACTCACTAACTTACTAGTAAACTTGTTGCTGTTGCAAATGTTTGTTACAGCCACCTGATAACACTTTTATTTGCTGCATACACTCTTGTAAAGGTGGTTTAACTTGCTCAGAATTTCTCTTAAGCAATTGGATAATGTTCTATGTGATGCATGCTTAATTTTCTTGGTGAATTGTTGAAAATCTTAGCTCTTTTTAACGCTGCTGTTACAAATTTATATTGCTGTTATGAGAGTGGTGTATTGCTGCAAATTTGTACCAACCATAGCAATCATTGTTGTCTAGTGTCTTATGAGGTATTAATTGCATGTTTGTACTTGGAAAATCATCACATATATGCTATAAAGTGTTCTTGTTTTGGGTAGGTACTCAAACATCCTTATACCTCTTAGTTTTCCTTGACCTAGACCTTTTTTTTGGTGATCAAGAGAGGGGGACGTAGGCTTGGTTAAAATACTAGCTACTTTACTCCCTTGAGGTCACCGGGCAAGCCTCCCCTGTGGTGGACCTCCTCCATCATTAAAACAAGGGAATTTCTTACTAAGGTGAAGGTGGTAGGATTTTCCATAGTTACGGAAGATTTAGGGACTTGTGGTGGGGATTTGCACAAGTACAAATCCTGTGATAACAGTGAACACAACCTATAAGATTTATGACTGTCGTTGTACCATATGACCATCAGTTCCTTTCTCTTAGGGTCTAATTTAGTTCTTTTCTCTTCTGAAATCTAGACATAGGCAATGGAACAAAAGACCTTAAGATGACTAACTTTGGGCTAACTTTGGGCTTCCTCCTAGATCATGCTTCCTTTGGAGTCTTCTTGTTCCCCGCCATCGTTGAAGATCTATTCAACAAATACACTACTGTAAACACTTCCTTAGCCCAAAACCTGTGCGGAATACACTTGTTCTCCATCACACCCTTTCCTATCTCTGTGATAGTGCAGTTCTGTCTCTCAACCACTCAATTTTGCTATGGAGTGTAGGGTGTAGTGAACTGTCTTTTTATACCATGTTTAGCACAAAAGTCATTGAATTATTTTGAATAGAATCTCAGCCATTATTAGATCTGGGAGTAGTAATGTAAGAACCTGACTCTTTTTCTACTAATTCTTTCAACTTTTGTTCATTAAACACATCGTATTTCAATTTCAGAAAATACACCCACATTTTCCTATTGTATTCGTGAACAAAAAGAAGGAAATACCTAGCACCTGTGATGGATATCATATTCATTGGTTTTGCATGAACCAACTGAAGGAGACTCTTTGCTCTCTAAGCTTGTCCTTAATCAAAAGGAGCTGTGTTGCTTCCCTGCTTCACAAGCTTGTCAAAACACTGTATCTGTTGCTAAGTTTTAGGAAGTCCAACTACCAAATTTCTCAAGCCAACATAAAGAGGTAGGTCAAATTCAAATGTCCATACGGTTGATGCCAAAGGATACTAATGTTTGATGCACTCTTCGTTGTTAATTCAAGTTCCCTGACTTGTTTGATGTCGACCAATCTAAACAATCCATGATTTTCCACACCAAGAACAATAACCTTCTTGGTCTGTTTGTCAACTATGTAGCAATTGTGATTTCTAAACATGGCATTTAGATGGGGGCAGTGCCTCATAATTTGACTAACTAGAATAGATTAAACTCCATCCTTGGCACATAATACATGTTATCACAGGATTTGTACTTGTGCAAAGTCCTCCACAAGATCCCAATCTTGTATAACAATTGGAAGTTTCTACCATCGTCACCTAAGTAGATACTTCCCTCGTTTTAGTAATGGAAGAAGGGCCAACACAAGGGAGACTTCCCCGGTGACCTGAAGGGATCAAATAGCAAGATTAGCCGAGCCTACAACCCCATATCTTGGCCACCTAAATGCTAGGTCTATGTCTAGGAAAGGTAAGGAAGGTAACAAGGTAATTGGTTCACATGTATGAGACAATAAACAATGCAAAGCATAATATAGACAATTACCAAGTTATATAACTCATTAATGACCTCTTAGACACTAGATAAGCGAATAAACCAATTGCTGTTGCAAATTACAACAATAAGACAATATATATTAACAATTAATCTTTTGTAACAACAATAGGAAAAAGCACCTAGAAATATAGCAATTTAAGCCTTCGACATGTGCAACAACATCCAATTGCTGGATCTGAATTCTAAGTATTTGTAGCCACTATTCCAAGTAAATATGCAGAAATTAAAGTAAACCCTAGTGGCTGTAGCAAACTTCTATAACAGCAGCAATAAATATAATTTGTTTGCTAGCGTTAGAGTTAGTAGGGTTAGTCAAATCGCCTTAGGAGAGCGAATGCTAATTCTAAGAATGTTTTCAACACAAGAAGAGTTCTAGACTAGTGCAGTTGTCTTTTCTAGGGCAAATGGAGTCAAGCGCGAAACGCTTGAAGAGAGACTTAGACAATCAAGAAGAAGGAAATTCAAACCCTAAGGTGCAAAGCCTCTTGGGCCTTAGGATTCAAACCTTCAAGAAACACGATTTCTAGGGTGCAAAGCCTCTTGGGCCCTAGATATCGTTTTCCTTCTTCTAGATGACCTAGGTCAAGGATCAAATGACTAAGATCAAAACCGTAAGGTGAAAAGCTTCTTGGGCCTTAAGCCTTTGAATCTTAGCAACCGACTAGGTCTCTTAATGCCTTCAATAGTCTCGCACAAACAAAAGTATTAAAGGAGAGAAAGGCTTATGTCTCCTTCCTAGGGTTTTACTAGGACAAAATAACATGCAAAAAGATAGCAATTAACAATTATACCATGAACAAACACATAATATTAAAGCAAATCACTTACTTATCCAAATCGCTATGCCAAGAGCAACCCTAGTTGCAACAACATATCATCCAAGAAAGCAAAGCATCCACAAAGAAATCCTCCTCCAAGATTAGTGCACTAGATCTAAGAGACAAAAAGAGAAGAGAGCGAACTTTTCTAGAGATCCTACTCACAAATGTGAGGGGAGAAGTGATGATGATAAAGAGTTGGAGTGCTAGCCTTATTTATAAGGAAACCCTAGCAGTCAATTTGTCCAAGAAAGTCAATAATCATGTTACAAGTGGGGACGACCCTTGAAATTTCCTTTACAAATGATAAATTATGCTAAAACAATATAACAATGTCCTCCTAGGTCACACATGTGGTGATGTCTTGCTCCAAGAGGGTGTGTGAAGGCCTTTCAAGGCCATGTGTCATCATGTCATGGTGCAATCAAGGAAGGAGGTGCATCTCCTCATCCATGGTCATGTCACATCATGAATGGTGCCCTAAATGGCAAACAAGCCCCATCATTCTCAAACCCTATTGTGTGATGTCATCATCAAAAGAGGGCCAGTGTCTAAGGTGTAGAGCATAGTGTCAAAGGTGGAGAGGAGTGTATGTCATCTATGTGTGTCCTCCAATCATCTGACCATGCAATGTCCTCCATCCAATGCATGATAGTCTCTGGGGTGTAGAGCCCAGGGTGTGGGCTTCCTGCCCATCTCTATGCCACCATGACCATATCTTTCAAAATCAAGCCCATTTGTCCATCGTCCAAGGTCTAGAAGTTGTGAGAGGCAATGTTTAAATGTGTCAAGCCACTGGGTGACTCAATGCTCTGCATCACACGTGCCATATCCTGCAATAGAGGCACAATGTCCTTGGTGAAAGCTTGGGGCGTCCTTCAAAGAACCATGTCAGGGGAATCTAGATAAAAAAAAATACGAAATCAAGTAACGCTAATGTTCATAAGATAAGTTGGAGGAAACGCCCCCCCCTCTGTTTCCCCCACCGAAATGAGGCGAAACGCGGGTACGGGTACAGTACTGTTGAGAAACGCCGCTGGCCATATCGTACGATGTTTCCCGGTTTGGAAACGTCGTACGGTACGATCGACGACGTTTCCCAGCCGTACCGACCTGTATGGTCGCGTTTCAGGCGTCTTTGAGGCGAATTAAGGAAAAAAAAGGGTCGTGGGGCCCCCAAACAGTGAATTAATTTTTTTTTGGTATTTTCTATATTCTCCATTGAGATTGAGGTTGATTTTCTGCCTTTTTTTTAGTTTAAAAAGGAAATTTCTAGAAGCAAATAGAAACCCTAAATCTCCTTCCTTTGCTATAAGAAACCACTTGCTTCACTCATTCCTCACACTTTCATTAGCAAGAGGAGCTACCTATAGCAACAACAAGGAGATTGTGTGTGGTTTTCGTGAGCAGATTTCTTTTCTATTTGGTGAGTAGATTTATTTTATGTTCGCTTAACAAGTTAGCAGATTTTTTTGTTCTCTTGGTGAGCAATTAACAAATTTCTGTTTTGATTGGTGAACATATTTTCTTCTTGTTTTTGCAGCATTCATGGCTTCTCAAAGTGTTGTTTCATCTGCCCCTAGAGTTGCTGAAGTAAGTAGGCAACAAAAATACTATCCTCTTTGGAGACATGTTACCAAGGTCAAGGCTATGGGTGCTGGTGGAGCTTCATGGGAATGGAAGTACAATTTATGCAAGAAGGATAAGACCTTCAAGGGATCTTACACAAGAGTCAAGGCTCACATTTTGCATGGAGGGAAGGTTTTTGAAGGTTGTCCACATACTCTTGATCTGCAGGTGAGGGATAAATTCCATTAAGAGCATGATGATGCTCAAAAAATTAAGGATAATAGAGCCAAGATTGCTATGCATGGCAGTAGCAAGCATCCTCCTTCCTTGGGTGTTAGCAATGAGCCAAGGATTGTTCATGAAGCAAGGAAGAGGAGGGCGCTAGAGGTAGAAAATGAGATATCCAAAGGCCCTGGAGGTCGAGGTGCAGCTACAGACAACAGATTGATGAAGATGTTCAACAATCAAAAGAGAGAAGAAACAGAGTCAAGAGTAGCAAGGGCCATATGTGCATGTGGCATCCCATTTAATGTGGTTCGGTACCCCTATTGGAAGGATATGGTGAAGGAAATTAACGAGGCTCCTCAAGGTTTCAAGGGGCCAATCCATGAAAAACTTAGAACAATGTTGCTGCAGAAAGAGAGGTCATTGATTCATGATATTCTCAAACCAGTTCGTAGCTCATGGACTAGCATAGGGGTTTCCATTATCTCTGATGGATGGATTGATACAAAGCGGAGGCCCTTGGTCAATGTTATTGCATCATCACCAACGCGAGCGATGTTCTTAAGAGCAGAAGATTGTTCTGGCGAGGTAAAAGATAGCAAATTCATTGCTGATATTTTAATTTCTGCTATTGAACAGGTAGGGCCAGCAAATGTGGTGCAAGTTATCACAGATAATGCACCCGTTTGCAAAGCTACAGGCTTGATTGTTGAGAGTAGATATCATCATATTTTTTGGACTCCTTGCATTGTCCATAATTTAAATCTCATTTTAAAAGAGATTGAGGAAAACACTGAATGGATTAAGGAGGTCATAGAGCAAGCTAGGGAGATCATTAAATTCATCACCAACCACCACCAGTCTCAAGCAATGTATCGAGAATACTCCAAATTGGATTTGCTCAAAGTTGCTGAGACAAGATATGCCTCAAACTTCATCATGTTACGCCGCCTTGCTGAGGTCAAAAGTGCATTGATGAGTATGGTGGTGGGTGTGACTTGGGATGAGTGGAGACAGGCAGATTCAGAGAGAGGATGTATGGTGCAGAGGGTGTTGATTGATGAGGATTGGTGGAGCAAGGTAGAATTCTTGCTCAAGTTTACATTATCTGCATTTGAGTTTCTCCGAGATGCAGACACAGACAAACCTTTCCTGGGAGAGATTTATGATGGTATGGATACCATGGTTGAGAAAACCGTGGAAATTATTATACAGGAGGCTCCCACTCTGTTTTTTGTTGAGGTTGATTTTGTTGAGCATGTGAGGTCCATCATTGTTACTAGGTGGAATGGCTTTAACACTCCGTTGCACACTTTGGCACATGCTCTAAATCCCAAATTTTATGATGAGGAGTTCATTGCTCAAAGCAATGGGAAGAGGAAGGCCCCACATAAGGACAAGGAGGTGGCCACAGGAGTGAAAAAATCCTTCCACGGGTTGTTTCCATCTTGTCAACAAACAAAGGTGAGGGAGGAATTTGCTTGTTTTGCTGTTGGATTAGAGGATTTTGCAGACATCTCAACTTTGGAGGAGAGAAGCACCATGAACCCGATTAAATGGTGGACTTGTCATGGGGCAAATGGTGTATATTTGCAAAGCCTTCCCACTTGTATTCTATCACAAGTGGCAAGCTCTTCATCAACAAAAAGGAATTGGAGCACCTATGAAATATCCTTGATCCAACTGATCTGGATATCTACTGCTGAACTACTGCTTTATCACTGAGATCTGATACTTTGGGGGTTTCTGGATGCGTTTGAGTTAATGTGTGAACATGCTTGGTGATTTTTGCATGTGTGTTTCATTCATTTAGTGTTTTAGCAATATATATATGATGCATGCGAAAGAAAGGACAACAGAACTCACTGACATATATTATGTGGAAAAAGCAGGAAATACAATAATATGCTGGAAGTAGATATACTAGTCATCGGTTAGATCTCATGGATCGTCACTGGAATACAAAACAACTAACAAGAAATACCCGTGACTAGAAGATGAAGGCTGATCTGTGTTGAGATTTGTGTACCTTGGGAAGTGGTCCCCTTGTGTTTGTGAGCTTCTAAACACAAGTGGGAAGTACGATGTACTTTGTGTCTTGTACTTTATGTCTAATTTCACTTTGACTTAGGAGATTTAAGTCAAAAGTGAAATTTGGTCATTTTAGCCTAAATGACTATTAATTCACTTTGTGGGTGAATTAGGAGACATAAAGTGAACTTAGGGAACTTAACCCAAAGTGGGTTTTAGAGTGAGATTATTATGGGATGATCTCAACCTTTGATTGGAGATGAGATAGGATGATCTCATGCATCCAAGTTTTAGGTTTCCTTATGGAGGTTCAAGAGGGGCACAAAGGGCAACAAGAAGCTCATTCACTCTTATGTTCACTTGGAGAGTTTGAGAGAGAGCATTGAGGAGAGCATGGTGGCTATGGTTGAGGAAAGCTTGGGCGCCCCCTTTCATGGAGGTAGCACGGAGGCTTAGACCCTCAGTTATTTGTGGTAGTTGTTCTTGCTTGGAGGAGGGTGCACTTATAGCAGGGAGGTCTTGCAATGGTCAGATTTCTTTGAGGACAGTTTAAGTGGAGAGGTAGCTCACATATTCAGAGTTGTCTGCAAGGGTTTCTCCATCAGAGCTTCAGGGAGCAAGGGCACTTCATTTTTGTGGATTGGGCAACTTGTGAGGAGGGCACACCATGCTAGGGTGCATCTCTACTTCTTGGACTTGTGTTGCAGCTTGAGACAAGCTGCTATTGGATCAGGTTCATTTGTTTCATGTACTTGTTGTATTCCACCTTCTATTCTCCACATATATACATTTATATTCCAAACTGGTTTTCCCTAGGGGGGTTTTATCCAGGGTCATGTTGACCAAAAATACCCGAGTTCATTTTCATGTATGCTAGTGTTTAGAAAAACATTATTTCATCAGTAAAGATCTCTAGGTGTGTTACATATTTTATGGTATGCATGTGCTAACTTGTTGGTGACTAAAAGTACATGCTAGAGCAACTAAAAGGCCTACGTAACCATAACAAAACAACTATGAAGTTCCTGAACAGTTTGCTATAATAAAACAACAACAAAACATTGTTTGACAGTTGAAACTTAGAGCCAACTTGAGGTCAAAGAAAGACCTAGTTGGCAGCTTGTTAGGACCTGGAAAAATCTTCATGGTATCAGAGCATGTGTGTTTCATTCATTTAGTGTTTTAGCAGTATATATATGATGCATGTGAAAGAAAGGACAACACAACTCACTGACATATATTATGCAGAAAAAGCAGGAAATACAATAATATGCTGGAAGTAGATATGCTAGTCATCACTTTGATCTCAGGGATCGTCATTGGAATACAAAACAATTGACAAGAAATACCCGTGACCAAAAGATGAAGGCTGATCTGTGTATGCACGGATAGGTCGACAAAACGTAGTTCCAGAAGCTCACGACAATTGCTGCAGATACTGGAAAACGTGCCTTGATGGTGATACTTATCGGAGTGGGCTGGAAACTGTCCCAAAAGGAGCGCTCTGGCCTCTAGACTGATCCTGGTAACTGTCGGATTGAAGATCTGACCTTTGAAGCTCTGGATGTCACCCCTGGGGATTTGCGCACCTCTTGGGCTATGGGAGTGCACCCTAGTGATCCCACCGACGGAATCTGATGATGTATGACTTGAAACGATCGTCCAGGCCTCCTCTGTAATGGGTCGGAAGGGTTTCCTCGGATTTGCTCTGGAATACCCCTTGGAACCCCAAATGTGCTTCCTCAAGAGTTGCGCCCTAACTAGCTGTTTACTGCGTTTTTTGAGATTCCACCGTCAGAAACTGATGACTGGTGGCTCAAAAGATGTGCCCTGGCTAGCTCTCAACTGGGTCATAAGGAATTTGCAAGATACTCCTCTGTCTCGTGCGGCCACACAAACCCTCTCTCTAACCCTTGCACCCTCATTGGCTGAGTTGCGCAATCTTTGTACTGGATCTCCCAAATAGCTCGGTGAAATACCTGGATGGTATCTCTGATAGGCTAGGGTGTGTCTCTCAACACCGAAACCGATCAATGGTGGTGGTTTCCTCCATAAATCCACAAAACAACATGGGGGTTGATTTCCTCCTCCTTTGGAACTATCTCAACCTCAAATCATAACATAATGAGGAATTAGATCGAATTCCTCCCTTTATACTCTTCCCGATCTAATTCACCATTGACATCAGTTAAGCTAGGCGCTTTTCCTCCTAAGGTGAGTAATTAATTAATTAAGTCCCCCCCTTAACACCTTTTCATTCTATTTCTCCGTTGACTTAGGCTTAAGTGACTTTTCCTATGCTTTTTGGCTTAATTCATCGTTTAGCCACCAAATCACCCTTATTTCTCCTCTTGTTCTCTGTTTGTGCCTAACTATAGTCTATGGGAACAAATAGACTACTAAGTCACTCCCTGCTGGCCTACTCTTGGGAACGGGACATCACAATCCTCTCTTCCCGAGATTGCTTATCTTCAAGCAACATTAATCCTGGGTGCTGCAAATTATGCTCTCCCTCCCATGTGGCATGCTCCATTGGAAGTCCCCTCCATCTAACCAAGCACTCCCTGATGATCCTGCTCCTCAACCTGCACTCTCTCTGCTTGAACACCTCCTCCGGCACTAGCTCCAACTGGCCCTCCTCATCCAAGGGTGGCAACTCCTCTGAAATGCTGACCTGCTGTCCCACTGCCTTTTTAAGGCAAGAAATGTGAAAGACGTTATGAATCTTGCTACCCTCTTGTAGCTCTAGCTCGGATGCCACCTCGCCTACCCTCCTGATGACTCTATATGGCCCATAAAATTTCGGCTTCAGCTTCTCTGCTTCGCTCCCTTCACGTAGGACTGTTTATATGGCTGTAATCGTAGAAAAACCAAGTGCCCTACCTCGAAATTGTGCTCTACCCTCTTCTTGTCTGCATAGATCTTTTGCTAGTTCTGAGCTGCCTGCAAGTTTTCCTTCATTGGCCGCAGAATCCTCTGGCTCTCCTCCACCCAGTCTTTGGCCCTCGACACCCTGCTATCCCCAAACGCAGTTTCTACAAAAGAGGGTGCATCGTATCCGTACAATGCTCTAAATAGTGTCATTCTTATAGACATATGGTAAGTCATGTTGTGGCAATACTCACCCATGTGCGCTACTGCCCTCCTACATGGTTCCTCAAATACCCCTCCACCCATTTGTTGACAATCTTTGTCTTTCCATCTGTCTGTGGGTGGTAGCTGGTACTCAAGGCTAGCTCTGTGACCACCAACCGAAAAAGCTCCTGCCAAAATGCGCTGATGAAGCACCGATCTCTATCATTGACTATTCGCCTGGGTAAGCCGTGCAACCGAGATACCTCTCTGAAAAACAACCCTGCTACCTGTATGGCCTTGTAGTCCGTGGGTATGGCAAAGAAATGTGCAAATTTGGTCAGCCTGTTGACCACCACAAATATACAGTCCCTGCCCTGCACTCGAGGAAGGCCTGTAATGAAGTCCATAGAAATGCTCTCCCATTTCTGCTCCGGAATGGGTAGAGGCTGAAGTAACCCCGCATGGTGTGTCTGCTCGGACTTGTTCTGCTGACAAGTCGTGCACTCCCGGATGTGTTTCAATACCTCATGCTTGTGACCCTTCCATGAGAATCTCTCCCTGATCTGCCTGTACATTTTGAAGTACCCCTGGTGCCTGGCTGCAGGCGAATCATGACACACCTTCATAATCTTCCCCTTCAAGGTGGATTCTGGAACCAAGTAGATCCGTTCCTTGTAGAAAATGATGTCATCTAGAACCCGGTTTCTATCACAAACAAATTTGTTTTTGGAGTACTCCACCAACAAATGTACTTTCTAATCTTTGCAAATGTCCATCATTGAACACCATGGTGACCTCTTGGACAAGGCATCCGCTATGACATTCCTCTCTCCCTTGACATACTCAATGTTAAAATCAAAGGCTTGGATCTTTGAGACCCACTTCTGCTGTCTCTCACTGAGGTCTTTCTAATTCTGGAAATACTTGAGACTGTTGTGATTAGTCTTCACTACAAATCTGCTACCTACCAGATACTGCCTGAATTTGGTCAAGGCATGCATGATTGCTAGCATTTCCTTGTCGTAAATAGAGTAGAGTCTCTCCAACTCGTTGAGCTTCCTGCTCTCGAAAACAATGGGATGACCTCCCTGCATCAAAACTGCTCCAATCACCACCCCTGATGCGTAGCACTCTAAGACGGATGGCTATGAGAAATCCGGAAGGGCTAGAACAGGGCATGTGCTCATAACCTCCTTCATTTTCTCAAATGTCTGCCGTGACCAGAGTTACTAGAACCGGACCGGTTGTTGAACAGGTCGACCCAAAAAACCAGAACTGAACCGGAACCGAAAAAAAACCAGATCAAAAAACCGGTCACTAAAAATACATAAAATATTCAAATTTTGAAAAAAAAATACATATTCATGTGCATCCATGTGAATCCAAACCATTATACACAAATTTGCAAAGTTTCTCATATATATATAACAAGTTACAGTGTATAAAACCAAAATAGCACTAACAATAAGTGCACTCCATAGTCATATGAATATCTGAATCAAAATACATCATCAAAAAGGCTCTAAATGACCTATAAAGTCCAAAAATAACTCTAGATTCTAGACTAGAGACTACACAATCTAATAATCTGAATCTGCATACTGAAACTCAGAATCAGAGGACTCAGACTTGTATTCAGACTCAGAGTCATCATCTACATCCTCAACATGAGTAGACTCA
Organism: Picea engelmannii; assembly: GCA_009831015.1. Classification (NCBI taxonomy): domain Eukaryota; kingdom Viridiplantae; phylum Streptophyta; class Pinopsida; order Pinales; family Pinaceae; genus Picea; species Picea engelmannii. The sequence goes on along the minus strand of ML780148.1, from coordinate 1,168,448 downwards.
ACAAGGGGATTTCGAGCCTGGCTTGATTCCTCTGGTCCAGAAGGCAAAGATACAGTTGCAACATCAGTGCACACATTCTCTTGATGTGGCTGGGGATCCAAATGCATCCAGGAAAGGTCTTCATTATCAAAAGCTGCTGGCTGAGTCTTCACAATCCAATTTGATGAGGGATCAACATCATCCAAGAATATGTTGTTGGATTCAGGGGTCTTGCTTAGCAATTGGTTGCGCCTCAACCTAAGGTTATACTGAACAAATACCATATCATTCAACCGTTTTTTCTCTAAACAGTTTCTCTTCTTGGTGTGTATACGCTCAAAAACACTCCAGTGGCCTTCACACCCAGAAGCACTGCATGTCTGGCTCAATATCTGAACTGCAAATTTTTGCAATTCATGGCATTGACTACCAAATTGTTGCCATCAATAAGCTGTATGTAAAGACAAAGAAGATTTAGCAAAGGCGTTTGAAAGTTTGACTTAATTTTTTCCATGAATAATAGAATTGAAAGACTTTACAATTACTTACGTGGTGGATCTTTTTCTCTACTTCGAATAGTCATAGCCATGCCAAAGGTACCAATACTCTCATTGAAATGCAAGAGTTTGCTGTGTATCTCATCTTGTTTGTTGGAATCAGGGACCATGCGCTCAATGCATTTGTATAATCCTTCTTTTACCTCCACATTTGCTTCAAAATATTTTGTGTAATGGTACCTTTCAAAGAGTTAAAACTTAAGAGTCAATGAGTTTGAACTTTGAAACATTAGCTAAAGTTTAATCATTTGCAATTAAAATTTAATAATATATCTTATAAACTTTGAAATTACTTACTACTTACCTAGGATTCAAGTAATATCCTGCAGCATGTAAAGGCTGATGGAGTTGTTTATTCTATCTTTCATCAATGATTCTCCACAAAGGAAGATACTTTTGTCTTTTAGCCTGATATGCTTCCTTTATTGCCTCCTTGTTTTGATCCATGGCCTCATAAAAAAAACCCATGGCTGGTTTATCACCATCCACCATTCTCAAGAATTTCACAAGAGGTGCACTAAAGATCACTTTCTCCTCTGCCCTTTTCCAAAATGCTTTCTCATACACTTTTTCAATAATCTCTTTGCCTTCAGCCTTTTTGCTCCATTGAGATGCATTCCACTCATTACAAGAGAACATCTTCCTCAAGTTGGCTTTTTGGTTGATCATGGATTGCAACGTAAGAAAATTCGTTGCAAAACGTGTGATAGCTGACCTGACAAGCTCTTTTCCACCAGTTTTTTTTCTCATAAGGTTTAAAACCCATGTGTGGTTGTAAATGTACCTTGTTATGCTTTTACCTTGTTCCACTGTTTTTTTCACCCATTCATTTTTCCCAATATCCTCAAGCATGAGGTCCAAACAATGGACTGCACATGGAGTCCACCAAATGGTACGATGCTTTTCCTCTAACATCCTTCCAGTTGCAACATAATTTGAGGGATTATCTGTGATAACCTGTACAACATTCTGCACCCCCATCTTCTCAACTACTTCATCCAAAAGACGAAATAGTAAATGTGCATCTTTCACTTGATCAAATGCATCCACTGATTTAAGGAACATAGTTCCTTTAGGGAAAGCAATAAGGAAGTTGAGAATGGTGCGGGATCGCTGACCAGTCCATCCATTAGACATGATTGTGCACCTTGTTTTAAACCATGACTCCTTGAACTCTATGAGGTATTCCTTTACTCTTTCAACTTCATTTTTTAAAAGATTCCCCCTACTATCCTCATAACCAGGTCCCTTGAAGCCCAGACCATATGAAGCTATAGCATCCGACATAGGTTGATAATAAACAAACCTTGCAGCATTGAAAGGTATGTCTGCATCATACCACCACCTAGAAATGCATTTCCAAGCAGCCTCCCTTCCTATCTTCTTCCATTTGGCATCAATAGTGGGTTGAGCACCAGGGGTAGTGTGGGGTACAAAAAATGACTCAAGGTTACCACGAGGCCTTTTGGATGTTGATGCACCAACACCACTTCCACCAACATGTTCTTCCCTAGGATTGGTATAAGGATCACGCCCAGGGATTGGGAAAGCAGAGGATTCCTCAAAACTAGGCATTCTACCTTGAAGATCACTATCAAATTGAGTTCCACTACTACTTCTCCCCACCTCTTTTCGAACCTTCTTATTCTTGGTTTTCTCTGTTTTATAGGCATCAAGATGGCCCTGCATCTCAGCTTTTAGTTCATCAGAAACTTCCAAGCATGGTTTTATATTCCTCCTTGCATGGGCTAAATATTGCTTGATCCTATTAATACCTCCCCCACCAACCTCTTTTTGGCAATAATTACAAACCATTTTCCAATCAATCAATTGACAATGAAGCCATGTTGGATCCCTCTTATCTTTAGGAGCCATGGAAACAAATAAAAATCTGCAAATAAAAAACCCTATGTTTTTTTAATTGCTAGGAGAAAACAACAATAATTTTAAGGAGAAAACAACAATAATTTTAAGGAGAGTAATCACTATGGTTTTTGGGAGTAAGTGCATAGTTTACATACCTTGAAATATGCCCCCAAAAACAAGCTCCAAATCTTCCCAAGAAAACTTGTCCAAGTCTGCTCCAAATCAGCTCCAAATATGCTCCAAATCTGGTCTAAGAAACTCAGCAAAAGAACTCTCCAAATGAGCCCAACAATCATCTCTTCAATTCAACCTAGCAAGCTCTCCAAATCAGCCCTGCGATCAGCTCTCTAAAATCAACAAAAACCCTTAGCTCACAAACTCAAGAGAACCCAAATGAATAGTGTGAGTGAAATAGAGGGGGTGGGGTTGGTTTTATACGTTTATTAGGGGCTCTAGATATATCTAGAACCTTCCAATGCATGTTTCTTTTTTTAATTTTTTAAAAAAATTTGCAAATTCCCTCACTTTTCTAGTCGTACGACGGCTGTACGGAAACAACCGGTTTCATACGGAACCGGTCAATAGCGGCTTGATTGTCCGGTTTGAACTGGTAAGCTCTGTAACCCGGTCGGACCGACCGATTTTACCGGTTCCAGTTCGATTTTGGTAACACTGGCTGTGACTCCTCTGTCCAATGAAAGGCACCCTTCTTGGTCAAATCTGTGAGTGGTGCTCCCAACTGTGAAAATCCCTTGATGAACCGCCTGTAGTAACTGCATAACCCAAAGAATCCCCTCAGCTCCGTGAGTTTCTTGGGTGTTTGCCAATTCGAAATGGCCCTGATCTTCTCCTGACGACCCTGTACTCCCTGCTCACTGATGATATGCCCCAAGTATAGCAGTTCTCTCATGCCAAAATCACATTTGGACTCTATTGACCATCTCTCCAACACAAGTGGTCAACTCCATGTGCCATGAAGAGACGCATCATCAGATGCTCATTTGTTGAAGACTTTTGGTTCTACAGGGCATTGTTTGGCCCCAACACTTCTTTTTGTAACTGTAATTTCCGGTCAATAATGTAATAGATCTGCATTGGTCATAGTTAGGTCAGTTACCTTTGGATTGTTTCACTGTGGGAGTTCTTTTCACCGAGAGTTTTTTATCCTCAGGTTATCAATTGGGCTTTTCATCCTTATTGATTTCCCTTGAGTTTTTCCCTCACACTTGCAATAATTCCTCCAAAGTGGTGAACGACATCATAGTGGGATTATCTCCTAGTAACTATTGTAGGGAATCATTGTAAATGACCATGCAAGATGTCTTAGAAAGTTTCGCGGAATTTCGTCGAGTCTAGATTAGTTTTTTTTAATTAAATTTCCCTAAGTTTGGAGGTTTAATTATTTAATTAATTAATTATTTTTGAGCAAAAATTGTAAAAACTAGGTCTTTGGACTTTTGATAGGGGTATTTGTGCTCAAAAGAAATGGAATAGCACCCCCTACATCCATGGACCAAGTTTTAGCTCAATCGAACAACTTCTGCTATGGGTTTGTCCACCCGGACTGTCAGTCAGTGAAAAACAACAATTTTAATTGCTAAAGTCCAAACATGGCAAAAATGTAATTTTGTAATAATGAGTTAGAGGATGATGTAAAGATGGATAAAGGTGAGAGAGATTTTTCCTAACCTTTTCCAACCCTCACATCATCCCCCCACCTAGCCATAAAGCAAAAACGTCACTTTTCCTAGAGTGGTGTGCCTTCCTTCTAAAAAGTCTCCAAAAAGTAAAAAAATGATAAAAAAATTAATGGGATACTTATGCTATCCCTTGGCACGCATTTCCTAGCCTCCCACTACCTCTTTGCTTCATCCCAATACCTCTCCACTCCCCTTTACCTCTTTTATTGCTCATCTTTCCTTTCCTCTCCCCCATGTGGTGTGCCCTCCAAGGAGAGTTACCCCCCCCTCTTGTGGATTTCCAAGAAAAATTCGTTTTTATTGTTTGGGGCCTCTTCCTCTCCCTTGGCACGAATCCCATAGACCTCCCACTACTCTTTGCTTGATCCCAACACCTCCCTCACCAATCTACACCCTAGATGGTGTGCCCTAGTCTTGGGATCTCATCTTGTGCTTGGTGGTGGACACTTGGCATTGATCCAAGAGAGGTAGGTTTGCCTCTCCAAGTATAAATAGATCCCTTTCCTCACTCCCAACTCACCATATCTTGAGCTAAGGTTATGCTACTTGATTTCTCACTCTCCCTCTCTCTCTTTCATTCATCATTTTCATTCTCTAGCTCTTAGGGTTTTGGAGATAGTTTTCTCCAAGATCCTCTTCTTGAGTAATAAAGAGAAAATCTTTGGAGGATTACTGGAAGAGTTATGCACATGTTTTTTCTTGCCATACACATGAGGTAATGTTGTTCTAATATTGTTTGGTGATTGTATCCATTGGATCCTAAGGTAAAATGTTATTTGGGTAGATCTAGTAATGCACATGCTTGTAGATCTATATATCTTGATATGCTAGATAGGATTGAAATGTCATCTTATTAGTGTATGCAATATATTGTCTATTGTATGCTATCACTTTTCAAGGTTTTTGTAGGTTTAACCTCAAGGGTTTCATTGGGAACACCTCAAGCAAAAAGGATCCCTTGAGATACATTCAAACTCCATTCCTTTCTCACTATTCTTCTTCTTCTATATTGCTGTTCTTTTCCATCAATATTTTAGCTAGCATAGCTTAGTAAGATAGGTCATTTTTAATCAAATATTTCAAAATTTTCTCAAGAAATTTTTTTTGTCCTAAAAAGGCAAAGTTTTTCTCCATCCTTTTGGTTGTGTGTAACATTTCCAGCCAGCATAGCTTGCTGGTTTTTGCAGGTTCAGATCTAGTTGAGAGGGGTTTTGGCTACTCAAAGGCATCCATACAACACTCAAAGACCCCCCAAAGGGATTGGTAGCTATTTCTCAACCTCCTTCAATTTCTAAATATTTTTCCTCATTTCTTCTCCTTCCTTGCTTGTAGTGGCTCATAGTTGTGGGAGAAGTAGTGGTACGACCTCCTCCCACGTGTGAGCCTTGGGGTAGCTAGGGTTTACTTAGATCTTGCTTTTTCTTCCTTGTTTTTGCCTTTTTGAGCTAAGATGTGGGGGTTTGTGAGATGAAAGGCATCTCCCAAACCCTAGGACGTGGGGATTAGGGTTTTGCTTGGTTTGCTTGCTTGCTTCTTCCATTTGCTTGCCTCTTTCTTGCTTCCTTTTGTTGTCTGCTTGCCTCTCTCTCTTTTCTAAATATTCTTCTAATTTAAGCAAACTAATTAATTGCCGACCTATTTGGGAGAGGAATACCCCAAAAGGTAAGGTTAGGGTTTTAATATGTGGTTGATGATCTAAGTGATTAATGCCCTAATATTCTAGATCTAGATCTAACACTTAATAAATCTCTAGCTTAAGCCTGTTTGGCATCATAGTCAACTTAACTAGATCTCATGCATACTTAGTTTACTTCAAGACTTTACCTCTATTTTACATGTTTAGATCTATAATCCTTAATGTTTAGTTGCTTCAATAAGTAGATGGTTCTTTTCTTTCATGCTTGATCTCTAAGGCCATTTGCCACATGTTTGAAGTAGTCTCATTGATAAGTTGATAAGTAGGCAAACACTTAAATCTTTTTCTTTCCCACACTTAATGCTCATATCTTAATGCTCTTAATCATAAGATAAGTGCGTTTCTATTTTCATTCTGTTGGCAAGTTGTTCTTGCCCTTGTACTTTTTTTCTTTACTTTGCAAGCTATCTAATTGTGCAATCAAGTGACTTGCTCTCACATAGCATATATGTGTTAATGCTCTTAATCTCATACACTTAATCAACACATTTTTTGGGCTGAAGTGAGCTTCGGCCAAGTCACTAAATCACCTTTTAAAAGTGTCGTAAAACTCTTAAAACACTCTAAATCACTCCTAAAAGTCTACCTAATTCATATAATAACTTAATAGACTATTTAGGGTACCTTAGACCACCATCTTCACTATCTAAAATGAGGATTGAGGGGCAACGGAAGGTGATTAAGCCGGGGACGGTTTCGTGGCACGAAGCATCCTTTTTGTGAGAACTCAATCTTTCGGGCTGACTTGCAAAGCTAGGGTAGGCCTTGTTGCCATACTTCTTGAGCATCCAGCAATCATTTGGCAATAGGGGGAGGAGGCTTTGGTGAATGGTTAATAAAAGTAACTAAAATTTAATAATCTTAAGGAAGTTTAATAATTCAACCTTGAACTCAATCTCTAAATACTTTGTGGGTTTAATAACTAAGAGTGGGTCTTCTTCATCTTCATAATACTTGTGCTTAAAACTCATAAATCTTCTTTGTTGATGTATTGATGATGTATTGATGATGATCTCATAAATGCAATATGATGCTTTAATCTTCTTGTAACCTGCACACAAATCATTAAAGTGGTTAGCTTGCTTGTTGTACTCTAGTGTTATTCACTTGTAAATCTTGTACTTAATTTTTGACTCAACTATTCTTTTGTAAGTAATATTATAATCATACTTGTAAAGAAACCCCCT
>ML780148.1:1122963-1161363 GCA_009831015.1 Picea engelmannii | reverse complement strand
TTGTAACCTGCACACAAATCATTAAAGTGGTTAGCTTGCTTGTTGTACTCTAGTGTTATTCACTTGTAAATCTTGTACTTAATTTTTGACTCAACTATTCTTTTGTAAGTAATATTATAATCATACTTGTAAAGAAACCCCCTTTAACTTTAGCCAACCCCTTGCCTAATCTTAGGCACTAGTCTTAGTTTCCTTAGGTAAAGGTCTTGCTTAAACATACTCACCCTTGCATCTTGCTGTGCTGCTTGTGCATCTTAGGTTAGAATCCTCCAAGCCTTAGCAAATTAAAACTAACTCCTAGAACTTAACTCTAAAACTAATCTAGAAACTAGGGACTACCCCCCTTGGCTTCCCTAGGAGTGTGCCTAGACGGAAGAGGTTCCGGTCAAAGTGATAGCGTGGGCTGTGAACCTAGGCATTGTGCCTCCAAGGACACACTAAGTGAGCCGGACTTAGCTCACGTTTGCAAGTGTGTATTAGGACGACAACAGACTCCTTGGCATATAATGATTGTGCCTGCATAATGCCTAAGACCTCCTCCAAATGTGCCAGATGCTCATCCCATGTCCTGCTGTAGATCAATATATCATCGAAGAACACCAGAAGGTATTTCCTCAACTGCCCTCTGAAGATGTGGTTCATGCAAGATTGGAAAGTGGCAGGTGCGTTGGTCAATCCAAACGACATGACCAAGAACTCAAAATGTCTGAAATGGCATCTGAATGCTGCCTTCTCTATATCTTGCTCCTTGATGCTGATCTGATGATATCTTGACTGCAGATCAATATTGGTGAAGAAAACTGCCCCATGCAACTCGTCCATCAACTCATCTATGCATGGAATGGGGTACCTATTCTTGATCGTTTTCATGTTGAGAGCTTTGTAATTAGTGCACATCCGTAATGTGCCATCCTTCTTCAGTACCAGAACGACTGAATAGGCAAAAGGACTCATGTTGGGCCTGATGTGCCCCATCGCAAGCAATTCTTTGATTGCTTTCTCAATCTCGTCCTTGAATCTCTTGGGGTGCCTATAGGGCGTGGTGATCACCGGTGTAGCCCCTGCCTCCAACTCGATCGTGTGTTCAAATCCCCTGTTTGGTGGTCTCCCTGGTGGTATCGGCCCAAACACTGGCTCATACTGACTCAAAATCTCTCTGATCTATGGATGGTAACTCTCTCTGCCCTATGAACCCTTTCGTGTGGTGATCAAATACTCTGCTGCATAGGCCACATCACCGTGACAGAAGATCCGCTCCATTCTTTTTGCCGATACTACTCGTGGTGCTCCTGTAGACATGCCTCTCAATACCACTCTCGATCCACTGGCGTCTCTGAAGCTCATGGTCAACGTTCCATAGTTGAACCCAATCTCCCCCAATGAATATAACCACTGTACCCCCAATACTGCATCAATATCTGATAGGTCAACTACATAGAAAGTATCTGTCATGGTGTAGTTACCTAGTTTGACCTCTAGGTCTGGGAACATGTCCAAACATGTCATCTTGTATCCATCTTCCATTGCCATGTGGAATCCCTCAAACTCCTCAGTGCGTAACCCCCTCCTGGCGACCAAGGACGCATCTATGAAATTGTGGGTCGCCCCACCATCAACTAAAGTGGTCATGCGCTGCCCCTATACAAGGCCCTTGAGCCTGAGAATGTTGTACCTGGGTACTCCTGAAAAGGTTACTATGGTTCTCCCTTTCACCTCTCTACGAGTTTGTCTCCTCCTTGGGCAGTGCCCCTGTCGGTATCTAAGATTTCTTCGGCTAATGCTCTGGCTCATGTGTGGCCTCATCCTTTGAATCACTGTCTGCCTGTGCCCCGATATTCCCATTCTCCTCCTCGCTGCCTGATTCCACTTCAATGTAGTGGATCTGTCCCTTTCCCATGCATCTATGCGTTGGGACCCAAGGGTCTCTACAGGAGAAGCAAAGCTTCTTCCTCATCAAGTCTCGTCTTGTGTCATCATCCAACTTGGGTTTACCCTTCCATTCCCTTTGAGGATTTCTCTGATCCTTGTCTGTCTGTGGTACAAAGGGTTTGGTAAAGGTTTTGGGTTTCGGCATTGAGTCCCCCATGTCTCTCGTGCGCACAATGGCCTCCTGTAAGGTGTGGGGCTTGAAAGCCTTAACCCAACCCCTCAATGGATTTGTCAATGCCTCGGTGAACAACATCACCAGTTTTTGCTCTGATATATCTGATACAGCCACTGCCTTTCGCTCGAACTCTGTGATGAAGGCCTCAACTGATCCGGTCTGCCTCAACTGTGTAAGGTCCCTGAATTGGAGCTCTGGATCTCTCCTGTCAAATCTCTCCATCAACCTCTCAGTGAACTCCAAATATGAAGTAATGTGGCTGTGACCCAAGGTCACCAGCGCATGGTACCACCACTCGTGGGCCTCCCCCTCCAAGTGCAAGGTGGCGAAGCTGATAGCTTCCAACTCTGTCATCGGGTTAAGCTTGAAATACGTGTCAAGATTTTGTACCCATGGCTGAGTTGAGCAATGTGATGATCCGTTGAAAGTAGGAATGTTCATCTTTCCCACTTTCTTGATAAAATCCATGTTGTGCGTTTGCCCGTTGCCTCTCTGTGCCTCCTGGGGTCTGTTTCGATATTTGATCGAACAATAGTCCATCAAACTCATGTCTGCATGGAACTCTGGTCCTAGTGCCAAGTAGTCTCTCCTATACTCGAATGGATCCTATGGCACCACCTGTCCCTGACCCGACTGTCCTCCTGCCTGTCCTGGTTGTCCCAATGGCTGTTCTCCCTGGAACCGTGGGTATAAAGGTCAGCGAATCCTCCCAGATGATGTGTAGGCTTGGACTGGTGAAGGGTGTGGACTAGCTCCGCCCTGAGATCCATTGGAGACACTGGGCCCACCTCCCTGGTGTCCTCCTGAACCACTCGCTCCTCCTGCGGTGTTGGCACCTATAGTGCTCATGCTATGGTGGAGCATCTGTGCACTGATAGCCATCTGCAGTATGGCGTTCATCATGTCCCTCTGTCCTCTAGTTAGGTCATTCAACATGGCCCGCGTATTGTCAACATGTGTCTTGGGGCGTTTCCCCCTGCCCTCAGGTGTCTCACGCCTTTCACCCATAGTCCTCTCTATCTCGGCCTCTGTGTCCGAACTGGTATACTCTCTGTCCTCTATCTCTGGCTCTGTATCTGACTAAGTGTGGAAGGTAGTGAAATCCCTTCGATTTCTATCTCTCTTATCTCTGCTATCACCTTTTTCGTACTAAATGTACTCATCCCCAATATGTCCTCGGTCCTCTGGGTATTCTTCACCTGTTCCCAGAATCATGGGGTCGTGAGAAGCACTTCTTCACATGCTGGAAGGAACAAGGCTCTGATACCACTGAAATATGCCTGATCCAGTTGATCTGGATATCTATTGCTGAACTACTGTTTTGTCACTGAGACCTAATACTCTGGGGGTTTCTGGATGCGTTTGAGTTAATGTGTGAACATGCTTGGTGATTTTTGCATGTGTGTTTCATTCATTTAGTGTTTTAGCAGTATATATATGATGCATGGGAAAGAAAGGACAACTCAAGTCACTGACATATATTATGCGGAGAAAGCAGGAAATACAATAATATGCTGGAAGTAGATATACTAGTCATCAGTTAGATCTCATGGATCGTCACTGGAATACAAAACAACTAACAAGAAATACCCGTGACCAGAAGAAGAAGGCTGATCTTTGTATGCATGGATAGGTTGACAAAATGCAGTTTCAGAAGCTCACAACAATTGCTGCAAATACTAGAAAACTCGCCCTGATGGCGATACTCGTCGGAATGGGCTGGAAACTGTCCCAAAAGGAGCGCCCTAGCCTCTAGATTGATCCTGGTAACTGTCGGACTGAAGATCCAACCTCTGAAGCTCTGGATGTCACCCCTTCGGGGTTTTCGCATCTCCTGGGCTGTGGGAGTGCGCCCTAGTGATCCCACTGGCGGAATCTGACAATGTATGACTCGAAATGATCATCCTGGCCTCCTCTGTAATGGGTTGGAAGGGTTTCCTTGAATCTGCTCCGGAATACTCCCTAGAACCCCAAATGTGCTTCCTGAAGAGTTGTGCCTTAACTTGTTGTTTGTTGCGTTTTGGGAGATTCCACCGTCAGAAAGACGCGTCCTGGCTAGATATCAACTGTGTCGGAAGGAATCTACAAGATACTCCTCTGTCTCGTGCGGCCACACAAACCCTCTCTCTAACCCTTGCGCCCTCACTAACTGAGCTGTGCAATCACTGTACTGGATCTCCTGAATAGCTCAGTGAAATACTTGGATGGTATCTTCGATAGGCTAGGGTGTGTCTGTCAACACTGAAACCGATCAATGGTGGTGGTTTGAAATCCACAAAACAACAAGGGGGTCGATTTCCTCCTCCTCTAGAACTATCTCAACCTCAAATCATAACATAATGAGGAATTAGGTCGAATTCCTCCCTTTATACTCTTCCCGATCTATTTCACTATTGACATCACTTAAGCTAGGCGCTTTTCCTCCTAAGGTGAGTAATTAATTAATTAAGTCCCACCCTTGACACTTTTTCATTCTATTTCTTTGTTGACTTGGGCTTAAGTGACTTTTCCTATGCTTTTTGGCTTATTCATCGTTTAGCCACCAAATCACCCTTATTTCTCCTCTTGTTCCCTGTTTGTGCCTGACTATAGTCTATGGGAACAAATAGACTACTAAGTCATTCCCTGCTGGCCTATTCTTGGGAACAGGACATCACAACCTATGGTTTCATTCATTCCGCGAAGAGCATTAGGTTGGGATTGCAGAAGGCTGAGGATCTTGTATATGTGCATTCAAACCTCCGCCTTGTGTGTCGCAAGGGTGAAGAATATATAAGTGGGCCTCATAAAGAGTGGGATGTGGATGCAGAAAACTCAGACTTAGAGCTCTCTCTTGTTGTTCTTGATATTGTTTATGATGCAAGTGGAAATGGAATTCAAGTTGCCTCTTCATCCCATCGAGGCTCTAGTTTTGCTGTACATGCATGTTGCTCTATTTTTGATGATGATGATGAGGATCAATACGATATGTATTAGGATATGTAGTTGCAGTTTCCTTTAGCTCATGTTTTCTTTTATTTTCAGCACATACAACCTCATTTATAAAGGCTGATTTTGGATGTAAAGCCTTATCTATAAAGTCTAATTTTGGATTTTGCTACTTGTATCATGTAATGAATGATATTGATCATCTATGAGAGTTACTATGTGTTGCTGTCCTCATACACACTTGCAAACGTAGGCTAAGTTCTGCTCACTTAGTGTGTCCTCGGAGGCACAATGCCTAGGTTCAAAGTCCACGCTGTCAGTTTGACTTGAACCTCTTTCATCTAGGCTAACTCCTAGGGAAGCCAAGGGGACTAGACCGTAGTTACTAGATGAGATTAAGAGTTTAATGTTCTAGGAGTTGGTTTTAATTAGTTAGATGGTTAGGGGGAATCTAGCCTATGATGTTAAGCAGCGAGTGCAGAGATGCAACAATAAAGTGTGACAGTGAAAACCTTTTCGTAGGACAACTAAGACTAGTGCCTAAGATTGGGCAAGGAGTCAACTAAGTTAAGGGGATGTTCGTTACAAGATAATTACAAGTTACAAATGTTACAACAAGATAGATAAACTAGATACAAAAGAATAATGTGATGTATACAAAGCTGAACTGAACTAGATACAAGATATACAATATACTAACAAGTGCTTGAAGTGTGCAGGAAAAGAAGATAATCAAGATTGAAATAACTGTCAGCACATCAAGCCAAGCATGCTCACAACAGATAGAATTTTGTTGGACTGCTTATCAATGGCAAAAGACGCAAAGCACTCAAGACCCAGTCAAGAGAATGCCTCCAGGTGGATGTGCATTTCTTGAAGGATCACACCACAAATACAGGGATACAAGATAGATGAAAGCTTTAAAAGTAAAGTGCTCCAGATGAAAAAAATGTAACCATTTAGATATTATTCTACAACATATAAAGGATAACTTGCATGATATAAAATGAGTTCCGTGTGCTTGCAAGTATAAAATTAAAGTGCTGATGTTGTAGATCAAAGATTAAACTATGTGGTTAAGTGTGATTTATTTTAATCCTAGCTAGGTGTCAACCCAAAACTTTCCTCCCCCAATTACCAAGTGACTGCTAGATGCTCAAGAAGTTAGGCAATGAGGCCCACCCTAGCTTCGCAGGTTAGCCCTAAGATCAGAGTACTCCTGCAAAGGACGCCGCGCACCGTGAGACCGTCCCCGGCCTAGCACCTTTCGTTGCCTTCCTCCGGCCTCGTTTTAAATGGCGAATATGGTTGGTAATGGTGTCCTATTAAGTCTAATAAATTGATTATTAAACCTATGAGCTAAGTGTGTAATGTGTTTGAGTGCTTGTAGCTTGCTCAAAAAGTGTCAAAGTACTGAAACTGAAAGATATGAACGCTGAAGCCCTTAAACAATGAAATTGCAAATTAAGCTCTTAAGTGGTTGAATTATTGCATGTAAATTTTAAGAACTGAAAGATGCTTATGAAACTGCAAACCGAAAATGTGAAGGCTTGAGGCCTTTAAACAAATGGATTGCAAGTTAAATTGCTTAATTGAGATTAGTGCATGTGAAAATAAAGCAATGGAAGTAACTTGCAGAAAATAAAAGACAATTACTTAAGAGATTATGTAACCGACATGTGCATGCATGTGTGTAAGATAAAGATTAACGAAATGTAACTTGCATACAACTGAAAAAGAGATTTAATCTAAGCCTCCACGGGCTCTAAACTAACAACTAGGTGTGTATGATCTACTCTAGATAATTTTAAGTTTAAGCATGCATGTAGATATCACAACTAGCTAGCTAAACTAAGCAAGGAAAGACAGAAAACAAATCTAACTAAACTTGCAAAGTAAAGACTGAAAGGAAAGGAATGCAAGCCACTTGGGTACACTTTTTTGGGCTTGCGTACAGTGATTTGGAGAGAAGAGAAAGAAGAGAAACCTTTACCACTCTTGAAAGGAGGACTGGAAATGTGTGTTGTGCTTGAATTCGGGCAGCATGTACCCTTAGCCTGGCGAGAACCTGCAATAATCAGCAAGCTATTTCTTGTTGATTTGTGCTGCAACACAGTCAGACGAAGTTATGAAATTCCTGTCTTTCAACAGAAATCCCGCACATGTAAAAACCGGAAAATTAAATGATTTAATTGACCTATCTAAGCATGTTATATACCAAAATCTGAATGTGCTAGAATGCGGAAGAAGAATAGAAAATGCTTGTGAAGTTTAAGTGAAGATGAGGGTAGATTCGTCCTTGAACCTATCCCAACAACTCCTTTTCAAGGCAACCTGCAAGCTTCAATAAACTGTGAGATCAAATGGATAAATGGATTGAATGCATGCATAATACAACAAAGTTAGTACTAGACATGAATATAATGCATATAGGCAAGCAAACAAAGTTTTACTTCACCTAGCCAAACAAATAAAGTTATACTTTAGCTATGCTACTTAATGATCACAAAATACTGAAAGCAAAGAGCAATATCACCTTGTGTATATAGATGAAGCATGTAGATAAAATCCAATACTCCCATTTCCTCCAAAGCAATTTCTTGTATTACAATGTTGCTCCAAGCTCTTCAGGAATCAAAATCAGTGAAGCAAGATGACAATAGTGAGAGAGAGAAAGAGATGGAGAATTCGGTAGCATAACAATACTGTGAGGGAAGGTCCATGATGAGGGAGTGAGAGGTCTCTTAAATAGCATGGGATGCTAAGGAGACCCCTCTTGGATCTTCAACACTTATCACAAATCCAACCAAAGGGAACTCAAGAGAAGAAAAGCGTGAGGCTTTTAGGTTAACATGAGATTGGCAAGTGAGGAATGAGGATGGGTGAAATGGCAAGGAAAGGAGAGGCGTATTGGTTGAGGAGGGAACCCACGTAAGCTTTAAAAGATAGTTGCCTTCTTTGATGGAAGATGTTTCCATCTTCACGTAAGCTTTACCCATTTTTTCCAAGATAAAGCGTGAGTTTTAAAAGAGGCATGCGTGAGTTCACAAGAGGAATGTGTGAGGTAAGGTGAAGGCGTGTGCTTGGAGTGTGGAGTCCACACTCCAAAGAGGACGTGGAGGGTTAAGGTAAGGCCTAAGAGAGGAGGAAGGGACCCACATTTTAATTGATAGGTGAGTTTCCAAATTTGAAGTGGGAAGAGGGACGTAAGCTTTAGTGGAAAGCGTGAGCTTCAAAAAGGGGAAAGCGTGAGGTAGCTTGAGTGTGGAGGAGTGTGGGTTGAGTGTGTTGAACACACTCCTCAATGGTACGTGGATGGGTAAGGAGAGTTGTATGAGTGGAAGAGGGGACCCATGATTCAATTTAGGGGAGTTTGTAAGTCTCACGTGGGGAGGGGGACGTATTACCCAAATGGGGATTTAATTAAATGAGTGGGTAAAAGGTAGGTAATGGTTAGGAATGGGTTAGGTGGGGTCTCTCTCACTAATTTCACCTTTACTTTACCTTTTTTGGTTAATTATTACAAAATTGACATTTTCCCATGTCCTGGGTTTAGCAATTAAAATTGTTGTTTTCTGACTAAAACTCCTAAGTGGACAAAACCCTAACAAAACTTGTCCGACTGAGTTGAAACTTGGTCCAAGGGTGTAGGGGGTCTCATTATCTTTCTTTTGAGTACAAATACCCCTATTAAAAGCCCAGGGACCTAAGTTTTACATTAATTATCCAAAATTAATTAATTAATTAAATTTCCAGCCTTAGGAAAATTTAATTAATTTTAATTAATTAAAAAAAAAACCTATCTAGACTTGACGGAAAATCACAAAATTTTGCGTGCTGTATTACATGGTCATTTACATCGTTCTTAAACACTAGCTACCTAAGAATGACTTCATTAGAACGCCTTTCACCACTTTGAAGGATTTATTGCTAGTGGGGGTGAAAAACTCAAGGGATATTAATAAGGCTAGTTAGGCCAAATCAACCTCCTAAGGATAAAAAACACTCAGTGAAAGGAACTCCTCTAATGAAGAAATCCTAAGGCAATTGACCTAACTATGACCCATGCAAACCTATTACAATATTAACCCACGCAGGGGTGCGGTAATCCCGCTTACAAAGTTGTGTGCTGGAGCAAAAAATGCCCTGTAGAACCAAAGAGTCTTTGACATGTTTGCATCTGATGATGCATATCTTCATGGTACATGGAGTTGACCCCCTAGTTGAATAGGCAGTCAACACTATGGACATGGTTTTCCTTCTAAAATGTCATTTATGTGTATCATTATGTTTTTCTTGCAATATAATGTTTTATTTTTTTAAAAACTATATGTGTATATATATATATATATATATATATATATATATTTTTTTTTTTTAATTTTTTTAGATATGACGTTTCCCCCAACGTTTGCATTTTTTGAGGGCCTGTTTCGTATCGTCCCATTTTCAGAAACTTAGAAACGTTTCCCCGTTTCGTGCAACTTAGTTCATAAGATATACCAGTGCTTGAATCATGCAAAGTAAGCTATTACTTAAGAAATAAGACACATGAATAATTCACACCAAGTATCCCCTTCAAAATTCACATTAGCTCAGGACTTTATGTAAGTTGACAAGTTTGAATATGGGAGGACCTTCATCTAACCTTATTAGGTGTGCCAACAAAAACAATGCAAGAAAAGACCCAAGTAGAGGGATATGTCCCCGGGGAAGCAGTGAAAGAAAAGAACCCCTCAAGAGTAAGTGTGATAGTGGTATGTGTCGGGCTTACTTCATGGCTTATGGTGTCGTTGAGTCCATTTCTATGAGAGGCTTTGTGGAGTGTGTGCTTGCTCTTGAGTTACCACTTTCTAAGTGCTACGTTTTTCCAAACCCCTTAATCTGCCTTTTTATTGTCTTATCATATTTGCAAGTCCCCTTTATAAGGTTTCAAGCTATAGCATCACTGCTTGGGACTGGGGTGAATGCGGAAAGGGTAGAGCTCAAGTATGGACTGACTTTTAAGAGTCCTTCGCTATTTTCTCTTTCTTTCTTATGCATTATTCTTTCTTTATTCTTCTTTTGCTAGCAATGACAATCAAACTCTGGGCCTTCAGCCCCTCTTCTCATGAGAGAACAGACCATGACTCATTATTGAAGTTTAGTGCACTGTGACAAGCTCTAGGATAGAAAGTGTTAAGTAGGGTGGGGATACAGAACGTTACCCTTGTGAGTGCCCCCCAGTAGTACCCTTTTTCCCTGGGCGGTGATAACACGGGACTAGGGCATAAATGTTGGCCATTAAGGTGAAACAAGGAAACAAACATAACTTCTTGAGCTAGTGATCCATTATCCAACTTCGACCAATGATCCTAATTCACTTGACTAGTAAATTAAGCACAACACCTCGTATGAAAAAAGGACTGACATATGTCATGGTGACGTTGTCTTACCATCTCCCATACAATGGGTGACTGGATGTGATGAGCTTGGTTGATCCGGAGTAAAAGAGGCGATCTGAGGGGGGTTGCTGGGCTGCTATCTGTGGACATGCTGATCATCATCATGGTCGGGATCACTGTATTCATTGGGGGCTATAAGACATAATCTCCTCTAGTTACCCCTAGGCATGGCGGGTGTTACCCTCTCATGGGTAGCAATCTTTGGATACCCTCACAACGATATCATGTACCTTTCTGCATGAGATATCATGCATCTTTTCTCAGATCCAGACTGGTCCTCTAATTCTCCAATTGCTACATGATGCCTGCTCGATGAACCATGATGTGTTTATTGGAAGTGCTCAGATTTCAATGCACCTTGATGATCCAAGTTTCTTCATAGATACTCCATGTGTAATACTTACATAGACCTGATGATATAACCTTCTGGCATGTCGTGGAATTGTGGTTACCTTGCGTCTGTTGATTAGAATGTCATAACATACAAAATCTTATCGCTTGCGTCATATTACCCAGAGAAACATCTTATTTGTTAGAGGTGTGTCCACCCTAAGATTGCTCGCACTACTAGGCATTCAGACTTGATAGTGCAATCCACATCCTAACCATATATAATCATTTTCCATCTCTCTAGTAACATTTGTCTCCATCCACATTAAAAATGGCATCCTGTCATGTAATGATCTCTTAGAGGTCAAAAGAAAAAGTCAGAGATAAAGGCCTAAATCAAATAAAGCTATGAAGGCTAAAGAGGTGAAGATCCTGTTATCCCCAGTTTAGGGATAACTAAGAAGATTATGTCTCGAGGCCCACAGGTCCTAGACATGGAGGACCGAGAGCCAGATCGACATGAGCATGGCCCTGGAGGGCCCATCTTTTCTTCCTTCAGTGCCTCCACTTTGTCAGCAACAGCAGCATCCATCACCTCGGCTTGGTCCTGTAGCAGAAGTGGGTCTTTCTCCATGAGGTAATAAGTTCGGGTATCATGGTATGTGTCACTCTAATCCTCAAAACCTTTGAATATGTGCATTTGATTCTTTTTGTTTCTAACGGGTGCTTGGATCTTATACCTATCCACTTGACCATATCTGGGGGGAATGACAGAATGCCCTAGTAAGCTTGTGCCCATAGGTTTTGAGTTGCCACTGGGGGATTCATGAGAAGCCATCGTCTGCTCCCACCATACTTACCACTTTCCATCTTTCTCCCGCTCATCGATCCCTTTACATTGGTCTGGGCATTGGGTTGGCCAGATATTTAAGGGTTGCACTTTACCTTGTGGGAAGAAGGGGCTAAAGGCCCAGAGGGTAAAAGTAACTGGCCAAAGATAAAAGCCAAAGAATGAAACCTCGAGATGCTTCGCCCAGGGATCCCCGAGAAAGCAGTAAAAGGCTTCTCAACAAGAAACAGAGGGACCCATAAAAAATAATAAAACAAGTCCTGGTTAGAGGATAGGGGGTCTCATCACAAGCCAACCTATTAGGTCCATGGGCATGTAGCGGTATGACACTACCAACAGCTGGTCACCATGCTAAGGTAGTGGCTCTTGGTTGCATAGCCAAGAGAAAGGGGGTCTCATCACGAGCCATCCTTCTCATTTTCGTGAAATGCTTGTGGGTAACATTGGCACCACTGGTCACCACGCCAGGTCAGTCTCCCCTAGCTAACTTCTTGAAGAAAAAGCAATAAGAAAAAGGCAAAAGGCATGAATGGGCTTGGAAACATTTGCATCCATGACAGGTGCAACTCACCCTCTACAGAGTCACCCACAGGTAAGCCATGCATTTCCTTGCTATCACTGCACCCCTTGCCCAAACATCCCTTATCCACTAAACCCACTAACATGGTTTAGATTTGATCTCTTTCGTAAACACCCCACATCTAGTGAGCATTAGCCCAATAGGACGCCCTGTCACTTCCTCCAAACTTGGCTTGTAGATTACTATAATGTCTTTGAGCACTTGACTGGGTAAAGGGGGTTTTTTGCACATGTTTAATAAAATTGATGATTAGATGTGATTGACATTACTATGATCCCTGTGACTTATGAGCGCATGGAGGGCATATCTGTTGATGTGCAGGACCATACCCGACAGATAGTTACCCCTATGGACAGGTACACATGGCGAGATGATTAGTTCGGATCTCCATGGGGCTGGGAGCCCATCAAATGGATGCTGAAACCCAAGCAGGGGGCAGAGATAGATCAGAGGGTTTGGACCGAAGAAGAGGAGGACGTTCCACTAGAGGCAGCCTGATAGAGCCTTACCTAGGGGGGTTGTGCCCTTTCCACTGGGACGTTGACCTTGGAAGGCCCCATGACGTCACCCAGGACATCTTATGACGTCATCCAGTGATATAGGGGTTTTGGGAGGCAGTTATGGCATATTTGGCACGTGTGGCATGTTCTTGAGGCCCAAGGAGGCCTAACGTTTTTCTCCAGGAGGCCAACATTGCCCTAAAAAGGGCTAACGTCACCCTAAAAGGGCATGACGTCACCTTTATTTGCTTGATTATGGTTTTAATTATGACATTTAATGTAAAACAATATTATTATGTATTTTTGGCCTTGTCGGCTTTTTGTGACCTAAAATTAAATTAAGGTCATTGCTATTGTATAAATTGAGGGTTTTAACTCTCATTTTTGGATCATCTTTCACTCACACTTGTGTGAGGTCTAAAATTTGCACCCTCCTTTAGGGTTTTGGCTGAAATTTTGATGCGCACTTGTTGAAGGAGGCTTTTTCTTGGCTATTTTGGCATTTTCTTGGTGGAAGGTTTACAACTAGGGTTTGGCTATATGAATGCTTGGTGGATGTAAGTGAATTTCTGCAATCCTTCTTTATTGAATGGCTATGGTATTTTTTACTTGCATTTTGTTATTATAATTTGCGGGATTAAACCCTAGGGGACAAGCACATGTTGGTGTCCTTGTTTCATGTCCCTACTAAGTTATGCTAAGAGCCATTTATTTTGCTGAAGATAAATGTTAGAGCCTTGCCAAAACACACTAAGGCCTAGGGTTTCTATACCTTAGTGCGCCGTTTTCCCCTAGGGTTTGATTGATGAAGCCTTGCCTTAGCAACACTTCATCATCAAACTCTCTTGTCTTTAGCCCTACCATTTATTACTCAAGCTAGCCGTTTTAACTTGTCATTTGAGCTAGAGAAGGAGGAAAACGCACTAAGGGCTAGGTTTACTACACCTTAGTGAGCCGTCTCCCCTAGGGTTGATAGGTTGAAGCCTTGCCTTAGCAATACTTCAACCATCATATCCCTCTTGTCTTTAGCCTTATCACTATCATTTCGACCCTTCAACATTTGCAGCTATTTTGACTCCATTTTCCCTAATAACGCACTAATCTAAGACCTTCTATGTTTGAGTACCTTGATCATACACATCCAATACTTTGAACAATTACCAATCCTTCTATCCCTAGCTTAGACTAACACTTACTAAAATTATTGCTGCTGTCATATACTTGTGTTATAACCATATCCATGCAACATTTATTGTATCTTTAAAGCAATTGAAAGATTGGTTAAAGCATTGCTTCTAATGTTGGTATTGTTACATCGATAATAAATTGCCTTTTTCTCATTGTGAAGTTTCTTTAGCATTTATTGTGAAGTGATATATTGTAGTCATTGCTATTGTACGCCATTGATTCGCTTCATTAATATTATTGCTCAATTGCTTTATATCAGAATGTCCTTGATTATATGAAGTACTAACCAACAAGTGATCTTGCACATATATAGTTTTCTTGTTGCTGTGTTCTCGGGTAGGTACACTTCTGGTTATCTTTATCTTTATTTGCTGTTAAGCCAGACTTTCTGATTAGTGGTGACTTGTGAGGGGGAAAACTACTTATCCTTTTAAACCTTTGCCTTCTCAAAACCCCAAGTCACCGGGGACGTCTCCCCTGGGCCTACCACCCTAAATAGAAAGAGCTATCCTATTGAGGTGACAGTGGTAGGATAGTCTCAGTTTCGCCAGTTTGCCTTTCTTTCATCCATCCTTTACTCCAACTACAAACTGTGCGATAACATTTTGGTGCCGTTGCCGGGGAACACTAAGTCAATTCTCCTAAAAGACGACACTTTTTCGGTAAGCCTTTCCTCAAGAGTCTTTATCTTACAAGGTTACTTGGCGACTCCATTAGGGATGATTCCCTTATTTCTTTGATAATTTCAAGAAAATTATCTGGCGACTCCACTGATGACGATGCAAACTATGACTTCTCAATGGGATTCGGGAAACTTCACACCTTTAGACATGAGTAAAATCCCGGGATACCCTCGACAAATTCCCCCGAAGTACGAAAGGTGGCTCCCTAGATTCACTGGTAGTGATGGGGAAAGACCTGACTATAACATGAGTAATTTTTGGGCTTTCTTTCAACTCCACCCTATCAGTGATGATGCTGAAGACTTGGTAATGAAACTTTTCTCTGCCACTCTGCATGGAAATGCTAGGAAGTGGTATGATAATCTCCCTGTCGCTAGCATCACGTCTATGGACAAGTTAGAAGAAACCTTTCTCATGAGTTGGGGTATGAAATTGGAAGATATCCAAAAGTTACTTAAAGGACTCGAATACATAAGACAAACTGAGGATGAGATTGTCAGGGCTTTCGAGGGTAGGTTTCAAATATTGTTGTACCAGATTCCTAGAAGCCATTATCCTGAAGACAAGTACCTCGTGTATTTCTATACCATTGCACTTTTGGTGCATTTGGGTTTCCTCCTCAACAAAAAGAGTTCAAAAACACTCCAAGAAGCTTATAACATGGCTATAGAAATTGAGGCAAATATCTCCTTGTTCAAGGAAGGACATCCCTTTACCTCAGATGCCTTTAGTTTGGAGAGATTAGTTTCCCTTGAGATATTTACTGAAAACTCACAAGAAAGAAGGGAACAAGTCATCGACCAACAGGATGAAGACATGGTTGAGGAGCTGGAACCTAAGAAAAATGATGAAGCATCAACCTGTGCTCCTCTCTCTGATGAAGCCATCCACGAGTCTTTTCCCCCTGTACAAGAAGAAGAGAATGAGGTTAGTCACTTTCCTTTTCAGGATCTTGATAATGCCTTGTTTTATGATTCAGAGAAGGAGGAAGAAATGGAATCCTTGGGCAAGGTAGATCTTCCTTGTTGTACATTTGAAGATGTAGGGGCAATTTATGAGGATGAAACAATGATGCATGTTGAAAACAACCAAGTCCTTGAAGTTCCTGCACAAGAAGAAACAAACACAGTAAGTTACCCTCCTCTCCAAAATTTTGATGATTCTCTACCTTATGATTTGGGAAATGAGGAGGAGATGGATGAGACCTTAAATGTTTTGAATCCTCCATGTTATGATACAGATAGTGACATAGTTGATATTGATGAGTTCATACATGTTGGAAAACGTAAGTGGGATATAGTTGGTTATGGCACGGACCCCATTTATGACATTGAGAGTCATTTCCAAGTGTTGCCTTTACAGTTATCACATCAAGTTACTCTTGATTTTGACCAGTGGCAACAAGGAGATGATATAATTACTGATACTTTCCAAACGCCCAAGGTTGACCTAGTCCCATATTCTCCTGATGATTTTCGGTCATACCTTGAGGGTTTTGATGAGTACTCCTCCGAGTGCTTGGATTCATTCCATGAAGAAGGTTACTAACCACCGTTATGCTCAGGTCTTGATAGGAGTGAGGACATTGTTTGCCTGAAGAAGGATCCTTGTGACAACTTTCTCTAGCCACCTCCGATTACTTTATTTTGTTGTGTCTCTAGAGGTGTAGTTGGGAGATATGTCTTTTGTATTGAGTTTCCTCTGGGGCAAACCCTAGAGTCCAAGGGTAGGTTGAATACCTCAAGAAAAAGTCTATCATCTCAGCCTTTCAACCTTCCCTTAAGAGTTTGTCAGTCATCTTCTAGATCATTGTCAATCCCTTCCAGGATTTCAGATTGTGAAGACGTCCTAGGTAGCCATCTTTCAGACCTTATGAATCAGTTTTCTAAACCTTTGACTTTTCACGATCCCTTCCTAAAGTGGATTGAGCACTTTCCTCACAGAATGACTTGGCATGATTTTATCCCTCCCACCCCCCTCCATGAGTTAGACTTTGTGATTTCCAACGATACGATACATTCTCTAACCCATGTTATTTTTGTGCTTAACTTATCATTGTTTTGGTTTATGATGAAGCACAAAGGCAAGTATTGTGGGACATTGCTGGATTGGTTTCACTGGTCGTTTGAATACACCTAACATCCAACCAACAGGTAAGTACAGATAAGTAGGCATTTGCATTCTTTGTATATACCATTTGCATTTCATGATAGAATAGTTTTCTTTCATAATTGTACATATGCTTGCTTTCATTTTTATATATATGAGCTGGGAATGATATCACAACCCCAAATGACTGCTAGTAGCTTTATGTTGAGATCAAGTAGGTTACAGGTTATGCTAGAGATGCTGAGGTTCTCATGCGCTCTATGGTGAGCACATGTCCCCGAGTTGGAGCCAGATGTTATCCCCAGTTTAAGGATAACTAAGGAGATTATGTCTCGAGGCCCACAGGTCCTAGACATGCAGTATCGAGAGCCAGATCGACTTGAGCATGGCCCTGGAGGGCCCATATTTTCTTCCATTAGCGCCTCCACTTTGTCAACAGCAGCAGCATCCATCACCTCGGCCTGGTCCTGTAGCAGAAGTGGGTCTTGCTCCATGAGGTAATAAGTCTGGGTATCATGGTATGTGTCACTCTGATCCTCAAAACCTTTGAATATGTGCATTTGATTCTTTTTGTTTCTAACGGGTGCTTGGATCTTATACCTATCCACTTGACCATATCTTGGGGGAATGACATAATGCCCTAGTAAGCTCGTGCCCATAGGTTTTGAGTTTCCACTGGGGGATTCATGAGAAGCCATTGTCCGCTCCCACCATACTTACCACTTTCCATCTTTCTCCCGCTCATCCATCTCTTTACACTGGTTCGGGCATTGGGTTGGCCAAATATTTAAGGGTTGCACCTTACCTTGTGGGAAGAAGGGGCTAAAGGCCCAGAGGGTAAAAGTAGCTGGCAAAAGATAAAAGCGAAAGAATGAAACCTCGAGATGCTTCGCCCAGGGATCCTCAAGAAAGCAGTAAAAGGCTTCTCAACAAGAAACGGAGGGACCCATAAAAAATAATAAAACAAGACCTAGTTAAGGGATAAGGGGGTCTCATCACGAGCCAACCTATTAGGTCCATGGGCATGTAGCGGTATGAAACTACCAGCAGTTGGTCACCACGCTAGGGTAGTGGCTCTTGGTTGCATAGCCAAGAGAAAGGGGGTCTCAACATGAGCCAACCTTCTCATTTCCATGAAATGCTTGTGGGTAACATTGCCACCACTGGTCACCACGCCAGGGCAGTGTCTCCTAGCTAGCTTCTTGAATAAAAAGCAATAAGAAAAAGACAAAAGGCATGAATGGGCTTGGAAACATTTGCATCCATGACAGGTGCAACTCACCCTCTACAAAGGCACCCATAGGTAAGCCATGCATTTCCCTGCTATCACTGCACCCCTTGCCTAGACATCCCATATCCACTACACCCACTCACATGGTTTAGATTTGATCTCTCCCGGAAACACCCCACATCCAGTGAGCATTAGCCCAATCAGATGCACTGTCACTTCCTCCAAACTTGGCTTGTAGATTAGTATAATGTCTTTGAGCACTTGACTGGGTAAAGGGGGTTTTATGCACATGTTTAATAAAATTGATGATTAGATGTGATTGACATTGCTATGATCCTTGTGACTTATGAGCCCATGGAGGGCGTATCTGTTGATGTGCAGGACTATACCCGATGGACAGGTACCCTTATGGACAGGTACACATAGGGAGATGATTAGTTCGGACCTCCATGGGGCTGGAAGCCCATCAGATGGATGCTGAAACCCCAATAGGGGGCAGGGATAGATCAGAGGGTTTGCACTGAAGAAGAGGAGGACGTTCCACCAGAGGCAGCCTGACAGAGCCTTACCTAGGGGGTTGTGCCCTTTCCACTAGGACGTTGGCCTTGGAAGCCCCTGCCGTCACCCAAGACATCTTATGACGTCATCCAATTATATGGGGGTTTTGGGAGGCAGTTATAACATATTTGGCACATGTGGCATGTTCCTGAGGCCCAAGGAGGCCTAATGTTTTTCTCCAAGAGGCCAACGTTGCCCTAAAAAGGGCTAACGTCACCCTAAAAGGGCATGACGCCACCTTTATTTGCTTGATTAGGGTTTTAATTATGACATTTAATGTAAAACACTATTATTATGTATTTTTGGCCTTGTCGACCTTTTGTGACCTAAAATTAAATTAAGGTCATTGCTATTGTATAAATTGAGGGTTTTAACTCTCATTTTTGGATCATCTTTCACTCACACTTGTGTGAGGTCTGAAATTTGCACCCTCCTTTAGGGTTTTGGCTGAAATTTTGATGCGCACTTGTTGAAGGAGGCTTTTTCTTGGCTATTTTGGCATTTTCTTGGTGGAAGGTTTACAACTAGGGTTTGGCTATATGAATGCTTGGTGGATGTAAGTGAAGTTCTGCAATCCTTCTTTATTGAATGGTTATGGTATTTTTTACTTGCATTTTGTTATTATAATTTGTTGGATTAAACCCTAGGGGACAACCACATGTTGGTGTCCTTGTTTCATGTCCCTACTAAGTTATGCTAAGAGCCATTTATTTTGCTGAAGATAAATGTTAGAGCCTTGCCATAGCAACACTCTACCATTCACTCTTTAAGCTAGCCGTTTTTACTTTACCCTTTGAGCTAAAGAAGGAGCAAAACACACTAAGGCCTAGGTTTTCTACACCTTAGTGCGTCGTTTTCTCCTAGGGTTTGATTGATGAAGCCTTGCCTTAGCAACACTTCATCATCAAACTCTCTTGTCTTTAGCCCTACCATTTATTACTCAGGCTACCCGTTTTAACTTGTCTTTTGAGCTAGAGAAGGAGGAAGACGCACTAAGGGCTAGGTTTACTACACCTTAGTGAGCCGTCTCCCCTAGGGTTGATAGGTTGAAGCCTTGCCTTAGCAATACTGCAACCATCATATCTCTCTTGTCTTTAGCCCTATCACTATCATTTCGGCCCTTCAACATTTACAACTATTTTGACTCCATTTGCCCTAATAACACACTGATCTAAGACCTTCTATGTTTGAGTATTTTGATCATACACACATCCAATACTTTGAACAATTACTAATCCTTGTAACCCTAGCTTAGACTAACACTTACTAACACTATTGCTGTTGTGATCTACTTGTGTTATAACCATATCCATGCAACATTTATTGTATCTTTAAACCAATTGAAAGATTGGCTAAAGCGTTGCTTCGAATGTTGGTATTGTTACATTGATGATAAATTTCCATTTGCTCATTGTGAAGTTTCTTTAGCATTTATTGTGAAGTGATATATTGTAATCATTGCTATTGTACATCATTGATTCACTTCATTAATATTATTGCTCAATTGATTTATATCAGAAAGTCCTTGATTATATGACGTACTAACCAACAAGTGATCTTGCACATATATAGTTTTCTTGTTCCTTTCTTCTCTGGCAGGTACACTTCTGGTTATCTTTATCTTTATTGGCTATTAAGCCGGACTTTCTGATCAGTGGTGACTTGTGAGGGGGAAAACTACTTATCCTTTTAAATCTTTGCCTTCTCAAAACCCCAGGTCACCAGGGACGTTTCCCCTAGGCCTACCACTCTTAACAGAAAGAGCTATCCTATTGAGGTGACAGTGGTAGGATAGTCTCAGTTTCGCCAGTTTGCCTTTCTTTTATCCATCCTTTACTCCAACTACAAACTGTGCGATAACAGATCCAAGAAAACAAAGTACAACTACTTCACTATGGTCCCCCCCACTTTCAAAGTCCTAAGAGAAAAATGCCTATCTAAAGAAAAAGGACCTAGAAAAATGATCAAACAAAAGAAAAGAAAAGAAAGGGGAAGTGTGTGCATACCGAAGTAGTAAGACTCCCTCTAGAAGGTTACTGTAAAAAGAAATGCCTAGCTAAATAAAGCTAGAGGCACAAAGATTGACCTAAGCATGTCTACAACTTTGAGAAGCATCACATGGTCATACCCCCTTTTGTTTCCATCACTAATTTCATCAATTTGCCTATCTCCTATCTGAAAACTTAAGAAATGTGGGTTTTCTCTAGGAATGGACTCATTTAAAACAATTAATAATGTTTCCCTAGGTAAAACTAAAGCAAGTGTCAAAATTAATTTAATTGTTATGCTTACTAGGAAATTGTCACTTGGAAACTACGAATTAATGATGCCCTAGGGGCTTAACCTATCGTCTTAGGTGGATATTACACATTGGAGTACTATTTGATCCATGGAGCATCCTTTTCCTATTTGAGCACATGCATAATTCACAATTTAAGTGGAAGGGAGAATTTTGATTTGACACATGATTTATTTCACCAATAAACTAACATGCTGGGCTTGTTGGTCCACTTTGACCCTTTCCTAAAAGGTGTGCACTATGAAAAGTGGAAAAATCATATTTCTATTTGTAAGAGCACATCCAAAATAACATTTTGGTCATGGTTTTTATTCCACCCATGGTATTGTTTTCTTACCATGTTTTTGTAAGTGGTTTTAGGCCTACTCTTCATCTATAAAAGGGGAGGGCCTCTCATTTGTGAAGGGTTGAAAATTTTTGGAGAATAGTAAAGGAAGAGATTCTTGTCCAAAGTTGTGTTCATTTGTTTTAGGGTTTTCTTATTAGCTTAATGGAGAGTGTTGATGCATGTTGTTGAAGTGGAGCGTGATGCGAGGTAGATTTGTGCAGGAGAACTAGGAGGTAGATCTAACTCTCCTTTCAATTTTTTCTTTTATAATTTGGATTTAACCTAAGGAAAGACTTTACAGTTTTGCTTCACTAGATCTAAATTGTTTTTGAATACTATCTTTGCATCTGATTGTTTTCTTTTAATCGATTTAATCCCATTGGTATCAGCATCATCCTCTTAGATTTAGTGCTTTTACCCCAGCCAATGGTGAGGGAAAATACTAGCACATAATTTATTGTGGAGAATCCAATTCATATTGACCCCATAGCCCAATGGCAGGACTTGTTTCTTTAAAAGTTTTTTCTTTTTAGATATAGAACCCCTTTAAAACTTTTCCCATCAATTTTTTATATTTTTGAGCTTCGTTGAATATCTTTATAACCAACTATTTTTCTCAGAAACATTACATCTCTAGGAATCCATTATTTTAATACTACGTGTCGATCTGGTAAAGGCATGCAACAAGAAGATTTTGTTTGTCCTTCAGATAACAATCATTCTTCGGAGTCTGATCCTTATGCATCGTCTCCAAACAACTTCGAAGGATCCACTTCCCGCTTTCTACATGCTAGTCGATTCTAGTTTTAAGTCAGGGTTTTAATATTTTAACTAATGTGATGGTCCTGACTATTGGATATTTTGACAACTCGTTAGTTACTCTTACATTTAACGTATTAAATCTAGTATTTGCTAATGTCGGCTAGGATACTCAGACCCAAGATTTATTTGGTGTTTCATTGCAGATTTAGTTCGCAAGCTAATTACAGATCCGATTTGCATACAGAGTAAACTGTGATATTTTTCTAGTCTTGCACCTCCGACTCGACTTAACCCTCACCATCCCAAATCACACCCAAATTTCTATACCTCACTCCATATATTCATTGATTTGCGTGCTATATCTTCTTTGAGTATGGTTCAATTTGAATACACCAAGCATCGCTGTGGCATTTGTTGGTGAGAGAACTGTTGCATATGCTTTATGATTTGGACTCTAAAGGTGCCAGGACTATTGTTTAATTTAAACAGAGTTTGACGCAGAGAGAGCTTCATGAATGCACTATTTAGTGATTTTTCTAAGACCCGATTTCACTTACAACAATGTTTCCTTGCTTGTTATTTTTTTTAGAGGGTAAAGATTGTCATTTTATCAATCATATCATTGTTTGATCAGGGTTTTGTAGTTCATGTATGTGGTAATCATAAACAATCTTTTTTTTGAAGCTTGAAGTGCATACTTTGAATGGTGGTTATTTATTTATATTCCAAAATATTTCATTCAACCCATTTAATTTTGTTGAAGTTTGAGTAGCTTCGGAAGATATTCTTATTGTATTAGACCAAGTCAAAACCCTAAAAGAATAATATTATGTTGTATTTGTAAAGTCGGCCCTATTGTGCCTTTGTAAAAGTAAAATGTAAATCAGAAAGTGTCATTTGTACAAGTCGGCCATGACCTAATTTCAGGGTGGCTCAACTTGTATTTATAAGAGGCAAGGCACCTCATTTGGAGCATATACACAACACACAAGTTCTCTCTCTCAAGGAAAAGTGCGCAAGTCTGAGGAGGAGACGTAGCTACAGAGTAAGGGTGTTTAGGTTATCTCTTGGAGGCCTATCTTGGTCGAGTGGTGCGCTACCCTATTCTTGTTAGGGTTTTTGATATTATTGTTGTATGTGAATGACTTGTTTCTAACAGGAGACAAGAAGCTCGTCACTGAAAGTAAGAAGAAGCTTGCTACGGAATTTGAGATGAAAGACCTGGGTATGATGCATTATTTCTTAGGTTTAGAGGTATGGCAGAGATCGAGTGGGATTTTCCTTAACCAAGGAAAATATACTATAGAGATTCTGAAGAGATTTAGAATGATGCATTGTAAAGCCATGCCTACGCCGATGGTGACAAATCTGAAGTTATTGAATGATACATCTTCAGAGACAATGGATGCCACCATGTATAGACAAATGATTGGTTCGTTGATGTACTTAACGAAGACAAGGCCATATATATGTTTTGCGGTGAACACATTGAGTCAGTATATGGTCGAACCTAGAGGTGTTCACTTGATTACAGCAAAACATGTGATGAGGTACCTAAAAGGTACAATTGACTATGGACTCAGAAATGTTTCGAATCGTGAGATAAGCCTGCAAGGCTCTACTGATTCAGATTGGGCCGGTAGTGTCGCAGACCGGAAGAGTACATCTAGATGTTGCTTTAGTTTGGGATCAACTATGATCTCATGGTTTAGTAGGAAGCAGACTAGTGTGGCACTCAGTGCGACTGAGGCAGAGTATATAACAACGTGTTCAACCAACAACGAAGTAGTGTGGCTTCGGAAGGTGCTTGCATGATTGTTTGATCTCGAGTTAGAAGCAACTTGTATCTGGTGTGACAACCAGAGTTGTGTGAAGTTGTCAAAGAACCCAGTGTTTCATGACAAGTCCAAGCATATCGAGATCAGGTACCATTATATTAGAGATATGGTGCAAAAGGGAGCAGTGAAGGTCTAGTATGTCGCTATAGATGAGCAGATAGAAGACATGTTGACCAAGCCTCTGTCAAGAGTGAAGTTTGTGTACTTCAGGGACAAGCTTGGTGTGGTCTAGAAGGACTTCCCTAGTAAGAGGGAGTGATGAGCTATAGATGCGACTACAGGGCAACATAGTGTGACAGTAGTAGCGGGTAGTCATTCACGGGCACGTTACTGATTGTGGCACCAGTCAGCATGACCTCGCACAAGGTCAGCAGAGGCCGAGCCTTTAGGGCTGGCAAGTTTCCCAGCTTTTCAAGTTGGAGGGCCAACCTGTGTGGTTGGAGGTGTTTCCTAGCCTTGGGCTAGATGGGTAGTGTGTGCGCACTACATCGCCTAATCCTTGTGATTAGATGCCTGGTCACTGTGGACCGGTTGCCTGGTGTGCGAACTAGAGGTTACTAATTTTGTATGAACTAGATGCTAGACTCTATGTGAGCTGGGGAGTTACTAGTTCTGTATGAACTAAATGCTAGATTCTGTGTGAGTTGGCGAGTTACTAGTTCTGTATGAACTAGATGCCATATTTTGTGTGAGCTGGCGAGTTGAAGCCCCGTGATGACATATATTCCGGAAGGATGATGAGACCTTGGATGCATGATGTGGTTACAAAACTTCTTCAATATAGATTCATGAAAGGTCAACAAGTCAATGGTCAAGTGTACAGAAGTGTAGAAGCAGTCGTGATGATCATGCCAGAAGAATACCTTCCTTGCTAAGAGGGAGTGTTGAAGTTTGAGTAGCTTCAGAAGATATTCTTATTGTATTAGACCAAGTCAAAACCCTAAAAGAATAATATTATGTTGTATTTGTAAAGTCGGCCCTATTGTGCCTTTGTAAATGTAAAGTGTAAATTAGAAAGTGTCATTCGTACAAGTCAGCCTTGACCTAATTTCAGGGTGGCTCAACTTGTATTTATAAGAGGCTAGGTGCCTCATTTGGAGCATATGCACAACACAAGTTCTCTCTCGCAAGGAAAAGTGCGCAAGTCTGAGGAGGAGATGCAGCTATAGAGTAAGGGTGTTTTGGTTATCTCTTGGAGGCCTTTCTTGGTCTAGTGGTGTGCTACCCTATTCTGGTTAGGGTTTCTGGTCTATCTTCTGATTATCTTATGTTTTGTGAGATATCTCTTGGAGAGAGACGTTATACTTGTTGACGAATCTATATTGAAGAAGCTTTTCTGGGTTTTCTCCCCCAAGAGGGCTTCCTAGGATAAATCTTGTGTATATTGTTGATGTCTTTTTTTCAGTGATCTTGATGCATGCAATTATTGTTCTAATTGTTAAAAGTTAAATAATACTGAATACACTTAACTGCTTAAGCAAAATTTTAACAATTTTTTTATTGTTTTTGCAAATAACTTGGTAATGTTTCATGTTTTGATACATATAAGTTTAAACTCATGAATGGTGCATGATGTTTACTTGAGTGAATTGAATGTTGAGTGGTTTATATTTGATGTTATTGGTTGGCATCTATATTTTTATATTAACTAGCTCACAAATTTGAAAAATTGGAAATAAATGCAAATTTGGGAGGAAGTTCAATGTTTCCTTGCTTTAATACTTGGGCATTTAATGATTAAGAATGAATGATGTGTGATTGCATGATTTTTTTGTTTTTGAAAGTGATCTTGGTACATAGTATTTTGGTAAACTCCACATTAATTTTTTCACTTTATACTTTGTTAGTTAATAAAGTATGATATTTTGATGGACCAAAGATTTACCTTGAGAAATTTGTATCTTATGTCATGCAAAACAATTAATAATTGCAAGTGGTGTGCATTGGACCTCGAGCTTGAAATTTTATAATGCATGAACAATGGAAGTACATTGATGTGAATGTCAAATTTTTATGCCTCAAGCACTTTATGTCTTAATGTAAGCAATGATGATGTTGTCATAATTATGGGCTAGATGCTTAGTAATCTAGGCTAGAGATGTGCACCCAACGTCTATAAATAATGACAAGGAGCTATCATTGAGCATTTAAAACTACAGTTTGGGATCAATACACACAGGGATACATGTGAGTTCAGAGGGATGCCTAGAGATTGTATCTCACCCTGTTGGAAGTTCGTGTAACCGCTGTTGGTACCCACTCAAGTAGTATTGCATTAGACAGTACCTGAACTCGAAGGTTCACTTCTACGTACCTGAGTATATTGGAAGTCCCCCTAGGCATCCTGAAACCAACGAATTGGCCGCCAGACAATTACAGTGCACCGAAAACAACATTTAGGAAGATTACTCTCTCGTACCATGGGTGTCTGAACCTACATGTATATTTGAGGGCTATAACATATGGCACACCTTTGACGAAAACCTTTTTCTTCTTTCTTTGGGTCTTGCCTAGAACATCTTTGATTTACAAGCACTTGAATGACCATGGAAGAATAACATTTAATGAATAAACGCTTGATGCATAAGAGACACTTCATTGTTTGGCATTTGGGTTATTGATGAATGGTAGACTGTGAATGAACATCGTCCGGTATGGTCTTATATTGTTTCATTTAATCAAACCTCTAGAGAAGTTAACGAGTCAACATTGTTCCTTGTCCTCACCTTTCTATATTTACAACGATAGGACCTAGCTTGACCATATGGGATTCCCCCCTTAGGTTAGTGGTCCTAGCATAAAAGTGCAGAGGCAGGGTCGTTGAGGTGACAGTGGGCGGTCTACTTGTTCATATCCTTAGGTTTTCCCTTTGGAGAGGTTGGACTTTTCTTGTAGGGAGGATCTGAGGGATAACAAGGGGTAATGATACACATTGTGGAAAATCAACATTTTCCCTCTAAAGGAAATCTACACATTCCCTTTGCCTACTACCATGAGCTCTTCCCCACCACCGAAGATCATTGAATCCTTAGAAGAATTACAGGTAGTGTACTACGTGAATTGGTCCTACCTATAAGTGAAGTGTCGTGATGCACCTGAATCCATGTACCAAGCAGATGACTTGGCCTGATTTGCTTGCCTCCTGGTCATGAAAGATGACTCTTTCTCCTCTGTATGCTTTGCGACATGAGAATTTTGCTAAGGCCCTCCATGGCTGGTTTTTTTATTAGCCAACCTCTTTTTGCAATGCTTTTTCATATGGCCCACCTTGCCATAGTAATGACATGTGATGTTCTTTAGACTCTTGGTTGCATCATCATCATTTCCTTGCCATTTCTTCTTTTCCCACTTGCCTTTTCCATTGACATTGGTTGCAAAAGCCTGTTTTGTACCCTTTGCCTCACTGCTGCTGCTGCCTCACTGCAACTATTGAACTATTTTTTCCATTTGTCCTCACGTAGGAGCTTCCTGCACAACTCTTCAAACTTTAGGTCAAAATTCATAAGTGATGATGTTTAGGGTCTCAATAAAGTGCTCATAAGCACGTGGTAAGCTTTTCAACGTGATTACCACCATGTCCTTCTCTTCCATTTTCTTTCATCTGTCCTCTTGTACAAGCTTGTTGTGCAACTCTTCAAACTTTAGGTTAACATTCGTAGCGGTGATGTTTAGGGTCTCTGTAAAGTGCTCATATGTACGTGGTAAGATTTTTAGCATGATTAGCACCATGTTCTTCTCTTCCATTTTCCAACCAATGGTTGACAATTGTTCTCTGATATCCATGATCTTGAGTAAATGCTCCTACAATAATGCATTCTCATTTGTTGTGATTGAAAACAACATATTCTTCAGGAAGATGGCTTTGCCCTTCTTTGTAGTCTTATGCAACTATCGCAAATCCTTTGAAATCGTGCCCCCCTCCAACCTGTCCTCCACTCTAAGAGTGCTCATCATTGTGACCTGCCCAGAACAAAAAAAAATTGTAGCAACAAAAATCTGCAGCCACACAAATTTGCAGCAACAAAAACTCTGCAGCAACTATGTCTCAAGAGATGACTCCCTCTTTAGAGCCTATGTTCTGATACCATGTGAAATTTTCAAGGCAATTCAATGCATTCAATTTCAGATCTGAAAATTGCTTCCAAGTGACCTCAAACAATTAACTAAGGATGTTATCACTGAATAATTTTACAGTGAAATTATGACAGAAAAATATAGTGGAAGCACAAAGATCAGAGAGAAAACATCCATGCACAAGAGTCACAAATTCTGTTCTGTAAAAATTTTCAGATTTGAGAATTCTGAGGACAAAAACAATCCTCCCGACAAATTACCAATTCAACAAAAATCTTAGAAAAACTTCCAACATGCAAACCTGCTGCAATCCCTAGCTGACATCACCCTGTAGTTTTGTTGTATGGCCTGCTGGCATCAGTTTTACGACTGCTGATGTCACCTGTACAAACTGTATGACCTGCTGACGTCACATGTACGAACTGTATGGACTGTTGACATCACATGTAAGCACTATACGACCTGCTTCTGTTGCTCCTCTCACACATGCGACCTCTCTCTCTTCGCTGAAAAATTCAGAAAAGAAGAACAAAAACCCTAGGACAGATTTGCCAAAGTGAAGAATTTCCTTACTGAAATTTTGCCTTCCAATCTCATTGGCACTAGTGCTCACTCAGTTATGCCAAATCCATAATGTCACAATGAGATGTGATAAGTGTCTCCTCACATTGCCTCTCCTTTTATGGGAGTCTAATGAGTGAGTTTAGGAACCCCTTCTAAACTCAACGTTAAATTAGAATTGTTTATTCTTCCATGTGGGTGTGAAGCTCCAACCAAGCCCCAACTCAATATACAAAGGTTTTTCACAAAATGAAAAATGCAATGTGAGTTCCAACAAAGATTACCACATGCTCGACACCAAGGCCAATGTGGGAATACCTCCCGATGCTACAAAACATCAACAGTATATGCTGTAAGCACTCATCTTTCTATTTATTTGTTGTGTTTTCAAGTCCAATTGACTTCTTTTGATTATTAGTGGACATTTTATTTTTGAAAAATGTTTCATATTTTCAAACAAGAATGCAAAAAGTGTATATACAATGGACATCATAACCTCTTCCATGTCAACTAGAGTGGAAATAAAATCAGAATAAGATGTGGGTTCAAGAGATTGGGCATCCATGATCAACAAAGCACCCTTAGCAAGGAGTTGATGGCTTATCTCATTCTGCCACAGAGAGCGAAATATAGATATTGTGCTGGGCTCACTCCCAAAGACAAACTTATACCTGAATTTCCAAAGGATGAATAAGGCTAAAATCCACAAGTGCCATATCTTCGAGAAAGAAGAATGAACAAGCAAATGACCATCTCCAAACACTATCACATGCCAATGTAACCTGTCCTGAGAAGAGATGAACATTGATCCTCAACATAACTCCAACATTGCTTGGCAAATGATCACTCCCAAAAAATATGCTTCATAGTCTCCGAGTGGTTACAAACCTAACATAATCCATTTGAAAGCCCACTCTTGGCCAATCAAGCTCTAGAGGGAATCCCTTGATACATTACCAACCAAGCCAAGACCCTCAATGTATAAGAAAAATGAATAGACCACACAATGTGAGGTTTGTTGTCGCACAATCTGTACTTGCCCAAAGCCCAAGGCAAGTGGGACAAGATTGACGTAACAAGGGGGTGACCTATCACTGTTACCTTAATAGGAAACCCCTTTCTGTTTAGGAGTATACTAAAATTACCCCAAGGGAGACGCCCCTAGTGACCTAAAGGGTTGATGAAACTAAAACAAGGATGCAAAAATACCCCCCTCTCATTGGTCACTCAAAAAGGTCTTTATGTCTTAAGAGATGAAGCAAATGTAATAGATGAAGTGTACCTGCCCAGAACAAGACAACAAGCGAAAATATGGCAGTCTCAAGTACCAAATGATGTTAGTGCTTCAATAAGACATTAAGTTCATGAAAATAAATGCTGGCAGTCAATGTATGCAGCAAATGACAAGTAGATAATAGCAATAAATAAATGATAACAGCTGCAATATATTCCAGTAAGTGCACTTGTATAGACAATAAAATAATATATTTGAAGTTTCAAATGATAACTCTTGGTCACATGCAAGTTCTAGAAATATTTGACCAGCAATAAACTTTAATAAGCTGCTAAGGATGGCTGCAAAAATGAATCATGATAATAACAGCAGCAAGTTAGGATTAGTAAGTTGAGTTAGGTTAGTAGGGTACTAAGTAGAAGCTGAGTTTGAAGTTTGATGATTTCTCAAAGAGGAAAGAGGTGAAGACTAGTGCCTTTATTGAGGTAATGGAGTCAATAGGTGGCGGATTTCACTTGGAAGTACTAATAGTAACAGCAATGATTATACTTGTCTAAGTGAAGAATGTTTCGTAGAAGAGTAGTATCTTAAGTCTTATAGGATCTAAACTTTAGGGAGGTGAGCTACTAGAGAGTAGGCACTTCTAGGCCCTAGTGCTTTCCTCCTTAGACTTTTGAAAGATATTAAGAGCAACAACAACAAGACAATGGCTTCTAGAGTGCTAGCATTTTAGGGCTTTAGAAGTTTGTCTAGATCAAATCACTTTAGTAAAGTCTAGCAAATGAAGAGCAAAGAAGTAGCACCTTAAGTCCTTTACTCCTAGGGTTTGTCAAGCAAGCAATTTCATAATCTTTAACCTGAATAAGCAAATATGCCATAACCATTCAAAATGAAATGACAATTGCAGATTTACTTACTTCACCAAGAATAAGCAAGTAATAAAACCCTAGATTACCAAGTAACTTCACCAAAAAATGATCCAAGTTGCAAAATTTAGCCTCCAAGACAAGTGCGCCTCACTATTTCAGCCAAGAACTCCCAAATAGGGTGCAAATTTCAGACTACTTCCTCTTGTGTGAGGAGTTGTTATGTCAAAATGAGAGTACTTTATCTCTATTTATACAAAACTTTGACCCTTAATTAATTTTAGGTCAAAATAAAGGCCGACCTGGCCAATTTGCATTAAAATCCAAATTTGACATAAATAAAATTAATTATCATCTAAAAGCATCTCCAAGGGTGCTGTCATGCCCTTCTAGGGTGACGTTGAGGCCCTAAAGTGGAACATTGGGCCTGAAAGGTAGGGTGCTTGGCCTCCAAAGGCCCTAGATGAAGCCCACACGTGCCACTAAGCTCATAAATGGCTCCAAAACGGAAACCCTAGCTTTGGATGACGTCCAGGGTCATGATGGCGACGTCATGGGCCTTCTAGGGCCAACGTCCATGTTGAAGAGCAAGATCCCCCTGGGTCTAGGTCTGCCAGGGTGCCTCCAAAGGCAACGTCCTTCTTTTTCCTGGTGCAAATCTTTAGTTTCTTCTTACCCCTGGCTGGGGTTGTAGCATCCATCTGTGGGATTTTAAGCCCTCATGAAGGTCCGAGCTAATCATTCCCTCACGTGTACCTGCCCACCGAGAAAGGTCTTGCAACAACAAGAAGTATGCCCTCCAGGGGTTCATAAGTCACAGGGATCATAGCATGTAAATCACATCCAATAATTAAATTACCCAAACATGTGCATCAAAGCCTCCTTAACCCAGACAAATGCTCAAAGACGTTATGCAATTTGACAAGTTAGGTTTGGAGAAGGTCTCAGGGTGTCCTATTGGGCTAACCTCCCCTAAATTTGGGGTGTTTCCTTGGTGGGAGCCAATCCAAGTCATGTAGGTGTATGAGGTGGCATGGGGTAAGTGTTTGGGCATGGGTTGCAGTGATAACAGGGAAATGTAAATCTTACATGTGGGTGCCTTTGTAGAGGGCGAGCTACACCTTGTCATAAATGCAATTGTTTCCTAGCCCATTCATTGCCTTTTATTCTTAGCTTTTGTTCTTTTGATCTTTTACTTTTGTGCTTCAAGGGAAAATTGATGGCCACTATCCTGGCTTGATGACCAAAGGTGAAAGTGTTATCCGCAAACACTTCACGGAGATGAGAAGGCTGGCTCGTGATGAGACCCCCTTTCTCTTGGCTATGCCACCAAGAGCCAATACCCTGGTTTGGTGACCAGATAGGTCGTAGTTTCATACCGCTACATGCCCATGGTCATAATAGGCCGGTTTGTGATGAGACCTGCTATCCACCAAGTAGTACCTTGAGTGTTTATGTAACTTATGGGTACCCTTTCCTTACTTAGAAGCTTTTTATTGCTTTCTTGGGAATCCTTGGGCGAAGCATCTCAAAGGTTTCACATTGGCTTTTAACTCTTGCTAGCTACTTTTACTCTCTGGGCCTTTAGCCCCTTCTTCCCACAAGGCAAGGTATAACCCTTCCTAGCGTGGCCAATCCCAATGCCCAAACAAAGGTAAGGGGAGATGAGAGGAATAAAGATGGAAAGTGGTAAGTATGGATGGAACGGGGAATGACCTTTCACAGACCCACCCAGTGGCAACCCATCCTGAAGGGAGATCAACTTACTAGGGCACCATGTCACCCTTCCAGGTATGAACAAGACAAAGAGCATAATTTCCAAGCAAACGTCATGAAATGAAGAAGAATTCAATGCAACATATTCAAGTGCTTCAAAAATCAGAGTGACACATACCATGATACTCAGACTCATTACCTCATGGAGCAAGACTTATTTCTACTTCAGGACGAGGCTGGTGGGATGGATACTGCTGCTACTGATAAATGGACTGCACTGAAGAAAAGAGGGGCCCTCTGGGGCCATGCTCAAGTCATCTGGCTCTCGGTACTCCATGTCTAGGACCCTTGGGCCTCGAGACATGATCTCCTTGGTTATCCCTAGGCTAGGGGATAACAAGGTCAATGAACCCACCTATCCTCTACATCAATGGACACACATATTGCATTGGGGACTAGGGATAATGGATGTTGTTGATGAAGCATCGAATATAGGCACTGAGAGTCATACTAGGAAAGAAGGTAACAAAAAATCCCACCCCAATCTCTCGGAAAAGGCCTTGGCATCTCAATCTCATTTTGAACAACTTAGACTTCGGAATAAGGCTCCTCAATTCCATAAGAGAAAGATGGTTAGGGGAAGTCAACATATATTCTTGAGTAAGAGAGTGTTAATCCTTCCAGCCATGGGACGAAGAATCCCCCAAATGTCTCCAAAAGAAAATGCCTTTCTTGCTTAATCTGTGAGCTTGGAAATGAGGCATCTCCACAACATATGATTCTCGAACTCGCCAACTCCAAATTAGTTGACTGGCTAGATCCCACTTTGCTTGATTTCCCTCCTAGTGCCAATGGATCAAGCCTATAACATCCCTCTAAGCTGACCATATGCTTTGCAATAGGAAGGAGTTAGAAAATTGAAATAAGTGGGGAGAAGAGATGGTATCACATAACCCAAAAGTTGCTATGACCGAACTAGAATGATGGGAAAACATCACTCGATGTTAGAACAAAATTTGACCAGGGAGTGAAACCCTCCAAACATCGCACCACCCACTTGTTTGCAAGAATAGTGTCCTTTGTGACATCAATCAAACCAAGCCCCCCTTGACCTTGGGCATAGTACATACATCCCAAGGTATCAATAGAAGACCTGATGACCATACATAAGCCATAGGTATGACGACAAAATTTGCTCTAATTGTTGAAATTGGGTCCTACTAGGGAACCAACAAGAGGCATAAGAGGCATAATAGAAATGAAACGCCTAAATAATGTGTCTAACAACATTCAACTTCTCAACAAAAGGTGGTTCTTATGATGCTAGATGTGCAGTTTGTTTTGAAGCCTCTGAGGACACCAATCCCACATGGCTATAGGTAATAGGCCAACCCAAAGGACATATCCAAATACCTCACAGTAACCCTAGGTTGTATATGGGTCCAAGTTGCAAGAGTCGAATTCGGTGCCACATACAACCTGACTAGCCAAGTGTCAGTCTTGTGGTCCTTGAGCACATAACTTGAAGTAATGCAAAACTTTTCCAAGCAAACAAGGGCTCCATCAATCGAGCCCTGTTCAACACTCTCAAAGAGTAGAGAGTCATCAACATAGTGGTTATTAACCATCTCAGAACCATTCAAAAGTTGAATGCCTCGAATTTTCCCTACAATATGAGCAGACTCCAACAAATAGCTTGAGCATCCACCATCAACACATATAGATAAGGAGCTAGGGGGAAGCCTTGATGAATGGATTGATGCAATAAGATCGAAGGGGACAAGGCATTATTGATTGAGACAAAGGAAGAAGCTCCCAAAACCCATACAAGTTAGCATCTTTGAAGCGAGAGACTAGTCCACTCGATAGTATGCTTGTCAAAGTTAATTTTGAGGACAAGGGATTGTTGGCTAGTCTCGTGGCCCACTCCATAGCCTCCCATGCTGAAACCATGGTGTCAAGGATAAATCTCCCTTGTACAAAACCAACTTGCTCCTATCACACCACATACCTCACAATTGAGCAACAATTAACATAACTAATTTTCTTTTCTCTCTAGCTCCGTGATTCTTTGTCATTCATAGTGCATAAGATACAAGGAACCAAAGTACATGGCATAGCTTATGCATGAGAGGAAATTAAAGTCCAAGAAGATAATAGATTAAGAGAAATACATAAGTTATATGTGGATGGGGGGTAAAATTTTCTCTTACTTTTCATTGAACATTTGTTTATATTACATGCTTGTTAGTTTCATTTAGTTGTATACGGCTTGTTGTCCTAGAACAAAAACATGGCTCCTATAAGTTTTCTATGATTCTAAAAGTTGGCCTAATGTCTAGCTGTGTTGGTCTATCTCTATGACAACCTTTGAGCAAATATTGCTTTCTCAGAAAACATTCTAGCCTCTAGTTTGTTATCTTTCTTTGTTGCGAGTACACAACAACTTTTTATAGGAAGAGATTTTAGTTATGATTTTCACCTTTCCATCAGACCAATTGTTTGAATTATGATATTCCCACTCTTTAACAAGACATTGTTGTTGCGTGTTTGTGAATACCATCTTCCATTGCTACTATTCTTTTTATAGGATTTCTTAAACATTCTTGATGGGTTTTCTCTCTCTCTTTCCTCTTGATTTTTATTATCGTCTCATTGTTTGATTTCTTTTGTAGTTTAAAATTTGTTTAGTTTCTTATTGAATTTTTGTTTTTCAATGGTTGTAGGTATGTTGTCGCAAAAGATGTTGAGAACAATGTCGTATTTGTTTCAAGGAATTATTTTTCTCTTGACAAGAAGAGGTGCTTATTTCATGTCAGCTCATTAAAATGGATTTTAGGTTCTCCTCCAAAGGATCTTGACAAGCTACAATGCAAGGTATTCATAATTTAATATTGTTTGTGCTCACCTATACTGCAATGTATTCATAAGTACAACTGGAAGATTTCTTTTCTGTTTGTGATTGATTGGGTTTTTGAGATTAGAGTGTTCATATTGATTGCAACATAAACATTTAAGCAATATTACAAGCTTTTATGCACACTTTAGTCTAGTAAATTAGAATTTTATTCTCATTATTTGTTGAGAATTTAATATGTTTGTAGTTCAATAAGTTTTGTATGTCAATGTGTATGTTTCATAGTTACTGTATTCCGACTTTGCTCGAAAAGTGAGTTGACTTACTTGCAATTGGCAGATTCAACAATATAACAAAAAAATAGTTAAATTATTTATTGTAGGAACATTTACCAATGAGTATGGCGAGTACTGACTCAGGATCCTTGACGTACTCTGAAATACGTGTTGATACTCGAGAATATGGCAAGTATTCACTGGTCAATACTAAGTCAATGAGAATTTGAAGAATATTGAGTTGAGTAATAATCTTGGGCCTGTTGCCGTCCTTATACACACTTGCTAACGTGAGCTAAGTCCAACTCACTTAGTGTGTCCTTGGAGACACAATGTCTAGGTTCCAAGTCCACACTGTCACCTTGACTGGAACCTCTTCCTTCTAGGCTTACTCCTAGGGAAGCCAAGGGGGGTTGTCCCTAGTTACTAGATTAATTTTAGTTTTAATGTTCTAGGAGTTAGTTTTAATTTGTTATAGGCCAAAGGGGAAAACTAGCCTAAGATGATCAAGCAGCAAATGCAAAGTGCAAGTCTAATCTAAATGACAAGCAGCCCTTTCCCTAAGTCAACTAAGACTAGTGCCTAAGGTTGGGCAATGGGGTCAACTAAAGTTTGAGGGTGGTTTATTACAACAAATATTACAAGTGGATCCAGTTAAACTACCCACAAACCCAAAGTTATAATTACTTGCAAAAGAATACTAAGTGTTACAAATGATTACACCATTTACAAACTAGATACAAAGATACACAAGATACAACAAGATGTAAGTGATTCACACACATAAGCCAAGCATGCCCCAATAGCACTTACTCTATTGGATTGTCTTCACTGGCAACCACAAAAAGCACTCAAGGATCAAAGAAAGTGATGCCTCCCCAAGTGGGATACTCAACACTTTCTTGATCCACACCACAATAAGCAAATAACAAGATATTCAATATGTAACTTAATTGCTCATATAGACATGAAAGACATAAACATATAGTTGCAATAAAGATAGATTAAACCAATGAAAATATCACCAATATGTTTGCCTATGCATACATCTAATATCCCCCAAACATACAAAGGTGATCTATGCAACTAAGTGTTTAAGGAGTTATTTAAAAATTTGTAAATTTTAGTTCCCTTCCCCCTAAACTATGTGTGTGCTTCAAGTTTCCTCCTCCCTTGGCCAAATGACTGCCTGGTGCTCAAGATAGTAAGGCAACGAGGCCCACCCTAGCTTCCTCGGTCAGTCCTGACAACAAGAGTACTTCCCGGAGAGGATCTCCCCAACGAAATCACGAGGACGGTCCCCCGCCTCTTCCCTCCGTTGTTTTCCTCAAGCCCGTTTTAGATGGTGGAGATGGCCGAATGAAGCCCCTAAAATGTTGCTAAATGTTATTATGACCCGCGGGTGGGTCTTAAGGTGTGTTTGGTTGCTTTTAGAAGTGTTTTAAGCCTTTAAAAAATTGGTTTTTAGCTCATGGCCGAATTGAAAAGATGTGAAAATGAGTGCTTGCAATATGTAAATTAAACCACCATCAACATATCATAACATGAAGGAAATGTTGCAAGATGTTATACATTCATTCATAAACCATCCCACATGTAAATTGAAAGTGAAAGATAAACGAAATGTACTTGCAAAATGTAGAACTGTAGACGTGAATGCTTTAGACCATAAGATAGGATGACTTAAGTGTAGAGATGCTTAAAGTGTGAAACACTCAAACCATAAACATAAGATACATGTATGTGAAATATGTTTGAAGTGAAAAACTGAAAATGTAGATGCTTTAAACCATGAATGAAAACGAGAGCTCAAAAGATATCCATCATCCATACATTACTCCATTCATCACATAAGCATATAATTGCAAAGGAAGAGCAAGGACGAATTGCCAAAGTGATCATCAAATGTGAAGTCTAAAAACTAACCATTCATCCACATATGTTTGTTAAGCTTATGAAAAATAAAAGATGTGCTTGAAAATGGGAAACTTAACAAGGTAATGGAAAGATTTTAAACCATATCCATATCACATGCGTATAAGATTCGTAAATGGCGAAATAACTTAAGAAAAGATGAGCTATAACACTTAAGATTGCATCTAAGTTACTAAACCATTCACCATGAAAGCATAAGCATATGAAAATGAAATAACTTAAGGGAAATAAAACTTGTAAATGATGACTATCTAAAGGTATTCTAAACTAATAAGCATATAGATCATCACATGTAAATTTCCCTTTAGCCAAGGCGATTTTGGGGATTACTCCCCCAAGGTGCCGGCACGTTAGATCAGCAAAAATAA
Source organism: Picea engelmannii (assembly GCA_009831015.1). Taxonomy (NCBI): domain Eukaryota; kingdom Viridiplantae; phylum Streptophyta; class Pinopsida; order Pinales; family Pinaceae; genus Picea; species Picea engelmannii. The sequence goes on along the minus strand of ML780148.1, from coordinate 1,123,745 downwards.
TTGAAACTTGAAAGAAAACACCACTTACAATGGCCAAGGTGGAGGCAAGCCTTCCAATATTGGCCAAAGAGGGTTGCTTGACTTTAAACAAACTATTTAAAAGAAAAGGCCACACAATCTTGCCTTGAAGACAAGAGGGGCCAACAAATAAATTGGAAAATGACTTGAAAAAGAAAACCACTAATCTAGCCTGACGATTTTGGGGGGTTGGCTAGGCCAAGCACACTCCCAAGTTGTCGGCAATATGGTTAGCTTACAAATGTACAAAAGAAATCAATGAAATAGCATGAAATACATGAAAAATACACTAGGAAGAGTTAGAAAATTGTTACCCAACTAAGGATGGGTCTTGGGGAAGCCTTGAGAATGAACTTGGGCAGCGTTTTCCCTTGTTGCTGGTAAGTTTCTGCAAAACCAGCAAGCAAAAGCTTGCTGGAAATGCTGAAAAAGACACACAAACGTTAAAGAAATTTTCTGTTTTTACACAGAAAATTTCTACATAAAAATCTCTAAGTGAAAGATAATATTATTGACCTATCTAAGAGTGTTAGAAAGCTGAAATAATAACGGAATGTATGCAGAAAATAACAATGGACAAAAGAATGCTAGGAGTGTATGAAAGGTTTAAGGGTAGGCTCTTCTTCGATGCTATCCCAATAATCCTTTTGAGACAACCTGCAAAACTCAAAGAAAGTAGTGAAGCATGGAAATAGACAACAATATTGAATAGACTAACAAACGAAATACTTCTATCTCTTAGCTATTCAACAATGCATAAACTA
>ML780148.1:1099904-1113481 GCA_009831015.1 Picea engelmannii | reverse complement strand
GTCAGTTTCTACTATTGAGGAGAAGGGCTATGAGGTCTTGTTCCGTGATGGGCAGGTGCTTCTTTTCCCCAGAGGGTCTAGCATCACTTCGGCCAAAGTGATTGGTACTAGACATGAGAGGCTGTACAAGTTTTTGTTCTAGCCAGCGAGAGCATTGATTCATTCTACCAGCAGCAGCAGTGAGCTATGGCACAGGAGGATGGCACATTTGCACCATGGGGCTTTGAGAGTTATGAGGGAGATGGTGACGGGAGTTCCATATTTCAATTCAGAGCACCATGAGTTGTGCAAGGGGTGTGCTTTGGGAAAGTACACCAAGACTGCTTTTCCGAGCAGTGACAGTAGAGCAGCAGGGATACTTGATCTTATACATTCAGATGTATGTGGCCCGATGTCTTCGGCATTGTTGACTGGTTCCCTATACGATGTTGTATTCATTGATGACTTCTCTCGGAAGTCCTAGATTTTCTTCATGAAGACCAAAGGACAGGTCTTCAGTCGGTTCCAAGAGTTCAAAGCTCTTGTGGAGAACTAGACAGGGAAGAAAATCAGAGTCCTGAGATCGGACAATGGGGGTGAGTATACCTCCAAGGAGTTCATGGACTTTTGTGCAGGAGAGGGCATCGGGGGGGAGTTGACTGTTCCTTACAACCCGCAGCAGAATAGGGTTGCAGAGAGGAAGAACATGGCCATTGTTGGGGTTGCGAGAGCCGTGCTACATGATCAGGGGCTGCCACTATTCCTATGGGCTGAGACATGCTACACTGCAGTCTATCTGCAGAACAAGAGTCCTCACAAGGCTGTGGGGAGCATGACTCCTGAGGAGGCTTTCTCTGGGAAGAAGCCTGAGGTGGGGCACTTTCGGATTTTTAGGTGCATCACTTATTCATGTCCCTTCTGAGAAGAGGACAAAGCTGGATCCCATGGCAGAGAGAGGGATCTTTGTTGGGTACAGTGAGACTTCAAAGGCTTTCTGTATATACCTTCCTTCCTTGAGGAAGACTGTCTTGAGGAGGGATGTCAATTTGAGGAGGACGGAGCCTTTAGGAAGTCTAGAGGGACAGAGAGAGGTGAGCAGTCTTCATCTCAGATTCAGGTGAGCCTGCAGCAGACTACAATGACACAGAGTTTGGGGCCACCAGCTTCGGTGACGATAGGTTCACAGGTGACAGGGCCATAGAGTTCAGGTTCACAGGCTACTGGTCCACAGGTTTCAGGATCAGGTACTTTAGAGTCTACTACAGGATCATTGTCTTCAGGAGATGGGGTTGAGCAGTGAGAGTCCCCTCCACAGGACACTACTTCAAAGAGGAGGAAGCCCAAGTGGCTTCACGACACTTTGAGTGAGGCACAGGGTTCAGTGGGGAATCCCAGACAGGCAGTGAGGGAGAGTAAACCTCCCGAGAGGTTTTGCAGCTACATCGCGATGGTGAGAAGTATTCCGGAGTCTGAGCCTTCCACTTTTGAGGAGGCCACTAGTAGACAGGTATGGAGAGATGCCATGATGGAAGAGTACAATTCCATCATGAAGAACGATGTCTGGGAAGTTGTTCCTAGACCCGAGGGGAAGTCAGTGGTGACTTCCAGGTGGCTCTACAAGCTAAAGCATGCTGCGGATGGCAGCATTGAGAAGTACAAAGCTCGCTTTGTGGCTCGGGGGTTTTCACAGGTTGAGGGAGTCAACTATGATGAGACCTTTGCGCCGGTTGCTAGATACACTTCGATCAGGGCAGTGATCTCCATTGCAGTAGAGATGGTTTGGAAGATCCACCAGATGGATGTGAAGACCGCATTTCTGAATGGTCTTATTGAGGAGGAGGTGTATATTGAGCAACCATTAGGCTTTGAGGTGCATGGGAGAGAGTCTCATGTGTGTAGACTGAAGAAGGCATTGTATGGGCTGAAACAAGCTCCCAGAGCTTGGTATTCGAGGATAGATGCCTATTTGTAGCAGTTGGGTTTTGAGAAGAGTGAGGCAGATCCCAACCTATACTTCATTGTGGTTGGAGAGGATCCTCTCATTTTTCTGCTATATGTGGATGATCTTTTCATTACAGGGGCAGAGAGACTCATCAGCAGTTGCAAATAGAGCCTTGCTTCAGAGTTCGAGATGACTGACATTGGACTAATGCATTACCTTTTGGGATTGGAGGTTTGGCAGGAGCCTGGACACATCTTCCTGGGACAGGGGAAGTATGTATGTGACATTCTAAGCAGATTTCAGATGGGAGATAGCAGGCCCATGACCACTCCCATGATTACCAACTGGAAGAAGCTTCATGCTTCCGAGTCACAGTTGGTGGATTCCACTTTGTATCGTCAGTTGATTAGGTCATTGATGTATTTGGTCAATACCAGGCCATATATTTGTTTTGCTGTCAACACTCTCAGTCAGTTCATATTGGAGCCTAGGAGAGTGCACTGGGTGGCAGCAAAACATGTGCTTAGGTATCTTTTTGGTACAGTAGATTATGGTTTGGACTATCAGAGAGGAGATGGAGTTCGTCTAGTTGGCTATTCAGACTCGGATTGGGCAGGATGTGTCAGTGACAGGAAAAGCACTTCAGGGTGCTGCTTCGGATTGGGATCAACAGTTGTGTCTTGGTTCAGTTGGAAGCAAAAGTCAGTGGCTTTGAGTTCGGCAGAGGCTGAGTATATGGCAGCCAGTCAGGCCAGTTGTGAGGCCCTTTGGCTTCACAAGATGCTGGTGGGATTGTTCAGTGTGCAGTTGAGACCTACTGTGATTTACTGTGATAATCAGAGTTGCATTAAACTCTCGAAGAATCCAGTTTTTCATGACCGGTCTAAGCATATTGAGATTCGTTATCACTTCATTTGTGATTATGTTCAGAGAGGAGCTGTGGAGCTACAGTACATATCTATAGAGGAGCAGGTTGCAGACATACTCACCAAGGCATTGGGCAGAGGCAAGTTTGTATTTTTCAGGGACAAGCTTGGAGTGGTGAGTAACACTTTCCTCGGTATGAGGGAGTGTTAAATTTTTAATTAAATAAAGTACCAAGGCAAGTGTTTCTCCTCCCTAGGCGCCTAAGGGGTGAGAAAGTGCCTAATGTGGGCCCTAGTCATTTAATTTGTGAGATGCAAATTAAAAGGTGACTTTATGACTAAACTGAGGGTGAGTGAAGAGACACCTAATCTCAGCCACTCATCTAATCTAATCTCAACCATTGGATTAGAAAACTCCTCACCTTCCCTCATGAGGTCGATTAGGGCAAGGGGGTGCACCCATTCATGGGTAGTTCATGCATTCTTGTTGAGAGAGCAAGAGAGAGCAAAAGAGAGAGGTCTAGCTGAAGAAGAGGCAGCATTTGCAGAGCTGGGCATGCATCCCAAGGAAGCAAGCTAGCATGAATTTCAAGGCTGGGTACAACATTTAATGCAGACCATACGGTACGGATTTCTAGAGGCCGTACAGCCAATTTTTATGCACAAAAATCGAGGGAGATAGCATAAGTATTTTTGAGAAGTTTGGCACGCATCCCAAGGCTGCCATAAAATCATTTATTGGCACAGAAATCGACGCACTTGCTGTCATAAATTTCTGGGTGTAATTCCGTACAGTTTTGGCACGAATTTCGAGGGCCGTACAAAGTTTTCAAGAAGATTGGGCACGATTTTTGAGGAGCTGTTCCTGCTGCATATTTCGTATAGTCTTAGCAGAAATTTGGCACAAAAATCGAGACAGTCCGTACAACATTTATTCCTGGGACAGATGTACAGTTGTACGGATTTCTGGCACAGAAATCGAGGAGCTTTTTCCAGGACTGTTCAGAAGGATTTTGCGAATGAAAGTCTGAGATAAGTTTTTGTAATTTCTGAAGATGAATATGCTGTAGAAGAAATTTCTCTGAAGCTCATAAATAATAAAAAGCCCTCTCTCACTGGTTTTCCCCTTGTGGGTTTTTCCAGGGTCGTCGTTAGACCAAAATTTCTGTGTCATTAATTTTCTAAGTTTTTATATGCTGCCGATATTTTATTTCTGCGTTGAAAACGAAGTTCAGAATCCTCATGTTTCAGTTCTGAAGTACATTTTCTGCTGTGAATTAAATTGCTGATATAAAATTGGGTTTGGGCATTAAACATTGGCTGAAAAATCAGCAAGACTAAAACTGGGTTGGGGTCTGAAAAATTAACAAGAACATGGCACCATTTTGTGAAAGCATAGTGTACCATCTATAAGTGCATGCATCATCTAAGGTGTAAGATATAGGAGTTGATATACCATGGATGAGGCATCTGAGAACAACTGAGCAATGACCACTGTGAGGTCAGATCTGTTAGATTTTCCTTTACTTAAGAGCAGTATAGTACTTTTCTTAGTTACCATAAACAATTATAACATAGCAGCATAATAAACAGTAGACAAAGTACACAAGAGATTTATCCTCGGAAAATCCCAAATGGGGGAAAAACCCAACAACCTTTCTTAGATAGATTCCATTCACAAAGCAAGTCCAATCAGATAAACCCTAGCACAAGTGCTAGCTCAATCAGAAATACCACCCCAGTTGCAGCAACAACACCATACAAAGGTAGCGCACCTCCTCAAGGAGTAGTGCACAAGAGAGAGATACCAAAAGACTGAACAAAAATAAACTGTGCAACTGCAGCTACTACGTCACCTCCTCCAAACTTGCACCTTGCTTCTGTGTAGTTGGGAGAGTGTGAGTGAGTGAACAAATGAGCCAAGACGTCCTCTATTTATAGTCTTCCTGGCCACTAGACTAGGCCGACTTCTTCTATGGACAGGTGTCTTTTCATTATTACTTTATTCTTCTGGGTCGACTTCTCTTCTAGGGTATTCTAATATCTGTTCAATGGATCTCTTGCTTTCATAATCTTCTCTACATCTAAGAAAGGTCATCTAGGAGGCAAAGATCCTCTCGCAACTACCAAAACATCAACACTCCCTCTTAGCTAGGGAGGCATCTTTCACGATGTCTTCATTTGGTAGTCCGTTAACTACTCTGTAATCTGCAAGCAGGCACATGACTGCTACAATGCCTTCAGTAGCTCGAATCATCAGGCACAGTCTCTGTGATCAAGCGATAACACACACAACTACATCAAGCGATCTGGTAATCTCTATAACAATCAACTAGTAGCACACAACTACTATAATGTCATCCAATAGATCACAACTGCTACCAAGTAGTACAAAACTACTGTCCAGTGATACAAAGTCATTGTTAGTGGAACACATCCACTGTAGTAGCACACAACTACTGTCTGGAGTCACACAACCTCCGCCAGTGGAACACATCCACCGAAGTAGCACACAACTACTGTTCGGAGTCACACAGCCTCCGCCAGTGGAACACATCCACCGAAGTAGCACACAACTATTGTCCAGAGTTACACAACCTTTGCCAGTGGAACACATCCACCGAAGTAGCAAGCAACTATTGTTCGAAGTCACACAGCCTCCGCCAGTGGAACACATCCACCAAAGTAGCGCACAACTACTGTTCGGAGTCACACAACCTCTGCCATAGTCTTACGACTATGTGTGTGATGTTTCTTCTCTTAGCAGGTCCGACATTACATTACCTCCTCAGTCACCTCACGTGATTGATCTAGGGAACCCTTGGCTAGAGGGGTTTGTCGGCATGAGAAGAAACAACACACCTCCCTCTCAATGACGATGGACATTCGACAACACTCCAAGCTTGTCCCTGAAGTACTCATACTTCACTCTTGACAAGGGCTTGATGAGAATGTCTGCTATCTACTCGTCCGTGGATATGTATTGGAGATCCACAACTCCTCTCTGCACCATGTCGTGGATGTAATGATACTTGATCTCTATATGCTTAGACCTGTCATGGAATACAGGGTTCTCGGTAAGCTTCACACAACTTTGATTATCACAATGTATCAAAGTTGGCTCCAATTCTAGATCAAATATCCCGTCTAGCAACTTCCAGAGCCACACTGCTTCATGACTTTCCACGCTTGCTACGATATACTCTGCTTTTGATGTACTGAGTGCCACTGATGTCTGCTTCCTGCTCAACCATGAGATCATGCCTGATCCCAGCCTGAAACAACATCCGAAAGTACTCTACCGCTCCATTGCACTCCCTGCCCAATCAAAATCTGTATATTCCTGCAACTTCACATCTCCACCTGAGACATATCTGAGTACATATCCAACCGTACCATGAAGGTACCTCAACATATGCTTGCTGCCATCCAATGTACCTGTCTAGGTTCAACAATGTGTTGACTCAAGGTATTCACTGCAAAGCACATGTCTGGCCTGGTGTTAACCAGGTACATCAAGGATCCAATCAATTGTCTGTACATCGTGGGATCCACCAAATCTGAAGATTTGTCACTCAAGAGATTCAGATTTATGCTCATGGGTGTGGTCATGGACTTGCAGTCCATCATCTCGAATCTCTGTAGAATCTCAACAGTGTATTTTCCTTGGATAAGGAAAATCTCATCTGATCTCTACCACACTTCCAATCCCAAGAAGTAATGCTTCAAACCTAGATCCTTCATCTCGAACTCTGAAACGAGCTCCCTCTTACACCCATCAATGAGCTTCTTGTCCCCTGTTAGAAACATGTCATCTACATATAGAACCAAGATCAATGGGCATCCATCCTCAACCTTATAATGAAGGTTAGGATCTGCCTCACTCTTGGTAAATCCCAAGCTCATCAAATATCCATCTATCCTGGCATAGCATGCCCTGGGTACTAGCTTTAGTCCGTACAAGGCCTTCTTCAATCTGCACACATGGGACTCTTTCCCATGGATCACGAAGCCTTGTGGCTGTTCTATGTACACTTCTTCCTCTATTACACCATTCAAGAAAGCAGTCTTGGCATCCATCTGGTGTAATTTCCATCCTATTGCGGAAGCAATCACAATGATTGATCTAATGGAAGTGTATTATGCTATAGGAGCAAAAGTTTCGTCATAGTCTTCTCCCTCTTACCGGGAGAATCTTCTAGTCACAAATCTCGCTTCATGCTTCCGTTTGCAGCATGCTTGATCTTGTAGATCAACTTGGAATTCACTACTGACTTCCCTTCTGGTCTCAGAACCACCTCCCACACATCATTCTTCATGATGGACTGATACTCCTCCATCATGGCATCCTTCCATTCCTACTTCTCAGCAACGTCTTCAATGGTGGAAGGCTCTGAATCAATGATGCTGCTCATCGGAACCACATAGTTGGAAAACATGTGTGGTTTCTGGAAATGAGGCAAAATCTATATCCCGGTCCTTCTGACTGGATGCCTCCTTTGTCACTGCAGCAAGGTCTATCGAGACAAGGGAATCCTCCCAGGAGATCTCACATCTCCTAGAAGCCTCTGAAGCTACGATCTAGCCTCCTCAAGTCCTGGAAGATGTCTCTCTCTCCCTATGAATCTATATGATCTTCAGAGCCACCTGCTTCCGCTGCATCTGCTGACTTCTGAAGTCTGATCACCTATGGACTGTACTCGGAGGTTGCTCCTCCCTATTGGATCCTAAGGGTTGACTCCCTCTGAAATCTAGCTCCTTCTGAGCTGGTACTTGGTGGGGCCGCCTGCCTCACCACTGGTGGAGTCATCTGCTTCTCTTCATAGTATGGCTTATCAATGCCATGTATTTGTATCTCCTTTGCATTATGCAAGGTATCACGAGAACATGTTGGTTTTACTACATCATTTCTAGGTAGGCCCTTTTGGCAATACTAACTCTTCTTGATGATCTGAAGAGTGGTCAAATTAACTGTACGGTCATCTTTGGAGCCTTCTTCTCCTCACAATCAATCTCCATAAGAGATACTTTTCTTTGTCTTCTTCTTCACATGGGTGTGTATGTTCGTGTACACAGTTCTATGTCTCGGTTAGAGACTGTCTAAATCATTGCCTCCTGTAACCGTCATCATAACTCCTTCTCAGAGCTATCACCTAGGACCTGCCCAGAACAAGAAGCAAGAACAACATTTCCATGGTAACCTCCATGGAATGGTTAGTAATCAAGAACATCTCCTAGAGGAGATCAGTTTCATCTTGCAGACAAGTATATCATTAATAATGAACAATGAGCATTTTAATGGTAATCGTATCGACTATATTCGGTTGTACCTAAACATTTGATAGCAATAGAAAATAATAAAGCTGTAAAGAATGCTATCCTAGGTACAATACATAAGCAACAACAATATAAAAATATCAAACCCGATATGCAAACCTGGAGTCTGGCGTTGTTGTCCTGCTTTAGTTTCCTTCTATCATTCATATGCATGGAAACACCATTGTCTAAAAGACAAATTCTTCATCCTTTGATGCCTTTGAGTGCTCTTTTGCATCTGCTGCATGTGCATGTTGTTTCTTCTTTTCCTTTTCATTTCTATCTAGACATTGAAAGGGATAATGTCCCAACATCTGGAAACTGTAGCATCTGATCTTTGACGCATCCTTCTTGTAACAAGATCTCTTAGACTTCTTTGGGTTGCCTTCTTCCCTTTTCTTTCTCTTCTTCACCTGGGCAACAAGTGCTTGATTTTCATCCTCATTAGTCTTTTGTGTCTTGGATATCATCCTGGATTCCTCTTGAGTGCAATCTGACCATAACTTGTCAAACTTGGGCAATCTCCTTCTTGCGCAAATTCCTTGGACAAATGGGTCCCATGAGGGAGGGAATCCATTGAGTGTGGTGGTCACAAGTTCAGTTTCTTCTATTGGATCTGCAATAGCTACTAACTGATCCTTGATCTGCGAGATCTTCATAAAATAGTTGACCACTGTTTTTGACTTGTTCATTCTCACTTTTCTGAGTTGATGCCTCAAAGTAAGCTTTCGACTGGTATTCTTACTTTCATAAAGTCTGGTTAGGGCATCAAACATCTCCTTCGGTGTCTGCAGTTCTTATACATTGGGTATCAGGTGATCCTTGATTGAATCTGTCAAGATCCTCTTGGCCTTGACCTCATTCTTCTTGAACTTCGCTTTTGCTTCTTCATCTTCAGGATCTGGAAGATCTTTCATTACATGATCCAATAGATCATTCTCTTCTAGAATGAGAACTTTGTGCTTCTAGGACTTGTGTTGAAATATTGTAAATTCGAAGAATATTCTAATTACATTTGAGTTATTATCTTATAGATCAAATCCCCTTTTGTGGATTGATCATGTCAAGTCTTGTATAAGACCAAATCCCCTTTTGTGGATTGGTCAAAACATATTTATATGGTGGTATTTGTAAAGTCGCCCCCTAGGGTTTATAAAGTGATTTTAACCACTCTTTGAAGAAGTCGGCCCTGCTTAGTGAAGAGACACAACCCTAGCGCATCCTCAACTAGTATTTATAAGTGAGGATGGCGCCTCACTTGTTCACTCACTCACTCACTCATCTAGTGCACATCTTTTGAAGGCAGTTGCAATTGTAGGAGGAAGGAGAAGAGAGGCGCATGCTCAGTCCTAGTTTATTCTTGGTGTTTTGGTCTTAGTCTTGGCATTGTATTGGCAATCTATTATCGAGGAAGTTTTTGTTGGGTTTTCTCCCCCATGAGGGTTTCCCAGGATAAAATGATGTGTACCTTGTGATTGTGTTTCTTTTAGTGATCCTCTTTATGCTGTTGTTTTGGAAATGCATTGAATGCTCTAGTAAATTGAAAATAACCTAATAACCGCATTAATCTTAACATGGTATCAGAGCTTGATTGATTAGAGAATCTTTCACTCGGTATCTAAAAACGTCATTGTTGTCGTACAAGGAAATTAGGGCTTTTTATTGAAGAGGAATTTCTGACTAAAAACTATCTAGGGAAGTGCGCTCTACCCTAGCGCATCCTTTGGCAGCTTGAGCGCACCTTTTTAGTGGCTAGACTCTCCAAAAAGTCAAACCCTAGTTTTGACTGGTTCCAGAAAACCAGGAAACCAGAACCAGTACCAGAAGTACTAGTCCAAAAGTGAGCAGGTCAAGTTTCAAGGGCTAAAACTTGGAATTTTCTAAAATAGTCAGCTCCAACCAACTCGCCTCAGGTCAATGCATCTTCTGGTAAGTCCAGATTCATTTTCCGAGCACTTTCATTTTCTGGTCATTTTCCTAGCTCCAGGTCAAAGATGTTTGCAAGCACCAAACTCATTGACAAGTTAGAAGGTGTGGAAAATTTTTGTTCCAGGAAGTATAAAATTTGACTCATTATTGAAGAGAATGACCTTGCAAAATTCATAAAAGAAAATGTACTGGAACCCGAAGAAGCAGCCAAAGAGAAGTACAAGAAGGATATGATTAGGGCCAAAAGAATAATTGCAGATTCCATTAAAGACCACTTGATCCCTCAAGTGTCTTCTAAGAATACTCCGAAAGATATGTTTGATGCCCTAACCAGAATGTATGAAGGAAAGAACATCAACCGAAAGATGAATCCGAGAACCCAACTCAAGAATACAAAGATGGAGAAAGGAGAAACAATTCAAGACTATTTCTCCTAGATTTCTCAATTCAAGGAACAATTAGAAGCAATTGGAGACAACTTAGATGATGATGAACTCATAATGACAACTCTTAACGGTCTCACAAGACCTTGGGATGCCTTCATCCAAACTATTTGTGCAAGAAAAGAGAAACTCCAATTTGACAGTCTATGGGAAGAATGTGTTCAAGAAGAAGCAAGAGTGGCCAGTCGAGAAGCCGTACTATTAAGGGATGAAGATCAAGCCCTAGCTGCTCATGCTAAAGGAGGAAAGAAAAGGTCTCATTTCCAAAAGGAGACCCACCTTAATAAAGAATCTCATTCTCCAAAGAGATTCACCCACTTTCATAAAGAATCTCACCCTCCAAAGAGATTCCAGAAATATAATAAGGATCAAAGAAAGGGAAAAGACTTCTCCTCTTATCAATGTTATCATTGTGATAAGATGGGACACATTGCTAAGAACTGTCCTGCCAGAAAGGAAGAATACACGAAGAGAAATAACAAAAGACATCATACCCATGCAACTGAAGATGATGAGCCACCCAAGAAGTTGACTAAAGAAGAAATTGAAGATTATGTTTTTTTTTCCGCCCTCTCATGATTTGTGATACCTGGAGAGGATACTTGGCTCATAGATAGCGGTGCTTCTAAGCACATGACAGGTCAAAAAGACATTCTCTGTAGCCTTACAGAAAAAGACTTCCCTCAAAAAGTTTTACTTGGAGATGATTATCAGTGCCTTATCAAAGGAATGGGAGAATCCACCTACCAACTGGATTCAGGAACTTCGACGAGAATGAAGGATGTACTCTATGTACCATGTTTGACAAAGAACTTACTTTCTATCTCAACCCTAGATAACAAAGGTTTCAGGGTTGCATTCATAGTTGGTGAAGTTCTTATGTGGCCTAAAGGAAAAACTATAGAAGATGCAGTTGTTATTGGAACAGAAGAAGGAGGTTTGTACAAGTTAAAATGTCACTCAGATGCAGCCTTAACTCACTCTACTGAAAGTCCCTGTGAAATTTGGCATAGAAGGCTAGCTCACATCAACTACAAAGCTTTACCATATGTAAGCAAGGTAGTTACAGGTTTACCAGAATTTAAGGTTGATCATGAAGGTGTATGCAAGGGATGTGCACAAGGAAAGAACATAAAGAATCCTTTCCCAAAGAGTTACAGTAAAGCAGAAGGAATCTTGAAAGTCATCCACTTAGATGTATGCGGTCTAATGCCATCAACCTCTCTAAGTGGGTATGTATACTATGTATCATTTATTGATGATTACTCTCGTAAGACTTGGGTTTATTTCTTGAAGTCAAAAGATGAAGTACTCGGAAAGTTCAAGGAATTCAAAGCCTTGGTAGAAAACCTCTCTGAAAGAAAAATCATGGTACTTAGGTCAGATAATGGACAAGAGTACACCTCAAATGAATTTGGAATCTTTTCCAGAGATGTCTAGATTAAGAGGGAGCTCACCACTCCCTATAATCCTCAACAAAATGGTGTAGCAGAAAGAAAGAATAGAACAATTATGGAAGCAATGAAGACTATGATTCATGATCAAGATCTTCCAATGCACTTATGGGATGAAGCAACAAGAACAACAGTTTATGTCCAAAACAGATTATCCCATAGTGCACTTGGATTCAAAACCCTCGAAGAAATGTTCACTAGAAAGAAGCTAGAAGTAAGCCATCTCAAAATATTTGGTTGTCCAGTAATTGTACACATTCCAAAAGAAAAGAGAACTAAGTCGGATCCCTCAGGAAAGAAGGGAATATTTGTTGGATACTGTGAGGTCTCTAAGGCCTTCAGAATTTACATACCAGGTTACCATCATATTGAGATCAACAGAGATGTAACCTTTGATGAAGATGCAGTGCTCAAGAGATCATGGAAATGTCACCTTGAAGAAGTATATGAAGAAGAACTTGTAGCTCCTAGAGTTGCAAAACCTGTGAAGGAAGTTACAGTTAACCCTGATGATGAGATTCCAGAAGATCATGATATGATAGAATCTCAAGAACCTCCCCTTATGACGATCTCTCACAAGAGAAAGCCAGCTTGGGCAAGGGAACTTATTGAAGATGCAGAGAAGTATGGTGCCCCAGAAGGAACCATGAGAAGTATGCTCAATTAAAATACTTGAAAGATGATGCTTGAAGTAAAGGTTGCATAAAATAAAAGAGCATAAATCACTTAGATAAGATTAAGAATTTAGGGCTTAGGTTGTTGTGAATAAGTTTTAGATTGAAACTAGTTAAGTTGCACTCCTAGATTAGGTGACTACCCTAATACTCCTACCGCTTTAGCGAAAAGGACTGCTGGGTGCTCAAGAAGCAAGACAAACAAGGCCTTACCCTAGCTCCACAGGTCAATCCGAAAAACTTGGGTGTTCAACAAGGGGGACACCTAGTGCCGTGAGATCATCCTTGATCTAGCACCCCAAGTCACCTCCACAAGCCTCCTTTTTGGTGGCGAAAGTTGTATTAGTAGAGGGTGATCTAATTAGGCTATAAGTAAATTGATTCCCCTAGAGCCTAAATAGATTGATTAAGCAATTGAAAGTTACTTGTGTTTAGAGCTTGAATGAATGAAATAACTATTGAAATAATGTAACTACGAAGAGCATTCTTATTATTTTTTTATTCATTGGATTAAATCCCCATTGTGGATTAATCATGTCATTATTATTATTATTGTTATTAGATTAATCCCCATTGTGGATTAATCATGTCGGTAATTGTATAAGGACCAAATCCCCTTTTGCGGATTGGTCATCGGACAATTATAAAGGGCAGAACAAGAAGTCGGCCCCAACAGTTATTATTGAAGACCCATAATTAATTAAAGGTGGGTTTACCCACCCAGAGTGAGAGGTCGGCCCTGCTAGTTGTGACCTTTCACACGTGCCAGTCTTGTATAAATAAGAGGCTAGCGCCTCACTTCATACACACAACTCACTTGCTCATTTCTCTTGAGGCAAGCTGCAATTACCAGAGAGAGGAGAAGAAGAGTGGCGCATCTCTCGGGGAGGACTTTCTGTATTGGTTTGAGTTATCTCTTGAACATTGTATAAGCTATTTATGATAAGGAAGTTTTTGCTGGGTTTTCTTCCCCT
>ML780148.1:1076965-1088241 GCA_009831015.1 Picea engelmannii | reverse complement strand
GAAATGTGCGCTACCCTTTGTTTGGCTATCTAGCCTAGGGTTTGCTTCCGGAGTGATTCTCTGTCAAGGTTAAGGTGCTCGGAGGGTGGCTTCGGCCTATGGTTGGGTGACAATAGAGATATTGTCAATGGTAAAACGAGCACTCCCATTATATTCTAACACTCCAGATGACTCTCCTGTGTAATGCAGTGGGAAATAAGATCTATTGAGTGGACGTGCCTGTGGACGAGCACCTGTGGACGAGCACAGGTGAACGTGATTCTATTGGCTAAGCACTAGTGAGAGTGGTTCTTCTGTGTAGTGCAATGAGCCAGAGATATTGACATCCCTATGGATGTGCCCCTAGTGGTTGAGCACTAGTGGGTGTATGAGATCCCTTGCTATATTGTTCAAGAGTCAAACTTACCTGTAACCCTATTTGTAATGTAAAGGGTACAGTTCGGCCCCACCTTAATATAAAAAATAAATAATGTAAAAGATAATAATTAATATGGTAATCATTAATTATATTTTGAGTTATTGAGGTCGGCCCTATTGTGCCAAAAGACACATCATTTGATGTGACAAGTCTTATATAAATGAAGGTGAATCCCCATTGAGGAAACACACTTATCATTGTGTCATCTCATGATTTCAGAAGTTGTGGTCTGAAATTATGAAAATTACAGCACCCTCTTGTGTGCTAGGTTTGGTGATGGTGTGGGAGGTCTTTCTCTTGAGGAATATAGCAAAGGATTCGCTGGGTTTTCTTCCCTTGTTGAGAAGGGTTTCCCAGGATACTTCGTGTGTTCTTGTGCATGGTTATTCTTCTTGTGATCTTGGTTTGCTGAAGTAGTTATGGTTCAAGTAATAGTTAAACAAAAAATTTAAAGAGGATACATCAGCCATAGCTCATTGAAAATCCAACATGGTTTCAGAGCAGGCTTGAAGAAGACCATTGCACATTAAAGAATTGAAGGAAAGGTATGCTAAAACACTGCTGTAAGTGTGAAGAGGAAGAAGGCCGAATCTCCTTTCTGTGGTGTATGGAAAAGAGACCAGAGCTTAGGAATAAGGCTGCCGCAGTTATAAGGCTGAACATTTATGTGACACATCATTGTGATATAGAAGGAAACATTTATGTTGCCGCAGCCTATGGCAACATAACTGTGTTATTTTTTCTGTGGCAAGAAATAAAGCTGCCGCAGCCTAGAGAGAAAGGATCGAGACCCTACAACAAACCCCGAAATTCTGTTGTGTATAAAGAAGAGGCCGGAGCCTACAGTTATAAAGAAAAGGCCAGAGCCTAGGAGAAACCCCACAAGCAGCCAAGGTGTATGGAGAGTGGCCGGAACCTAGGAGGAGGGCCAACTGTCCATTTAAAATGGCCGCAGGCCTCTAAATACTGCCACAGAAATAACCTAACAGCAGACCCTTTAATCGAAGAAAAGGGTCGGACCCCTTCTGAAAGTTCTGTGGTGAAGGAAGAAGGGCCGGAGTCTAGGAGAAGGGCCAGACACCCTATCTAAAGGTTCTATGGAGAAGGAGGAAGGGCCGGACACCCTATCTAAAGGTTCTATGGTGAAGGAAGAAGGGCCGGAGCCTAGGAAAAGGGCTGGACCCCTAAAGCTACCACAGAAATGCTCTAACAGCAGATCCGTAAGACTAATACCCTAGCCTTCTAACACTCTAGGGCTGCCACACTAACACAGCAGGCCTAGAAGGAAAGGGCTGAACTCTTCTTGAATTTTTGTGGTAAAAATAAAAGGGTCAAACCCTAAAACAAATCATGAAGATGACCACAGGCTTGAGAACAAGCTCAGCCACAGATCTATGCCAAGTTTAATTTCTGAAGTAATATTTCTGAAGCTGGCAAAAGGGAAAAATTGTATCAGTTTTGAAGCAGTCTCGATGATGGCTTTCTGAGAAAAGAAGGCCAAGTTTAAAAGTCTATATTAAGGCCGACTTCTTGGAAAGTACTGGGGCCATTACCCTTGTCTAGAAAGCAGACTCCAAATGAATAAATGCTAAGATTGATGGATCTTATGAAGTGCTGTCCCTTGCTTATGATGCTCCATCTACCCCTGAAGTTCCCTCCACAGGAAATTATAATCACCATAAGATATTGATGAAAAGAGTGGACCAGTGAAACTTGCTAAAACACAAAGACCTATGGACAAATTTCTGAACTACATCTATGCTGTCCTATTGCTCCAGTCTGCCATCCTTTGATGTCATTCATTGATACAAGTGTTTAATGATGGTGCTGGTTTATATTCCAGCAAACATAGAAGGATGTTGATGATTTATCCAAGTACGTTGAAGATGTTGATTACAGACCAGATTGAACCCTTAATACAGATCTGAAATCAAGTTGTAACAGTGTTGAGTAGCAGCAAGAGCTACAAGGATAGTTACAACAACGTGTTTGGAATGTTGTTAAAAGTCAACAATGGACATGACCTTGTAAAAGTCCACTAGGAGATATTCTTGTTCCCTTTCGTTTGTTTTTGCTTGTTCCAGGCAGGGTAACAACAAAGGAAGATGCTTATCCTTCAGACTTCAGAGGGAGTCACTTGACTCAAAAAGAGTCAAACCAATTAAGGAAGAGAGGCATTATCTTCTTCCTCTTCAGCAGTCCAGAGGGAGATAGCTTTTGATATAGTTGTTCTAATTGATATTCCCAGGAAACTTGCAGTAGGCCATAAAAGGCCTGTATGAGCTTGACAAACTCTGCAAGAAGCAGAAAGACATGCAGCTGATGGAAGTCTCGAGAAATATAAAACGAGACTTGTAGTCAGGAGATTCTCACAAGCAGAGGGAGTGAACTATGATGAAGACATATTGATCCAGTAGCCCGATGCACTACCATCTGTCCTACCATCCATGAGTTGGAAACTACATCAGATAGATGAATTCTTGATGAGTTTGGGGCTTCAGCAAGAGTATTGCTGATCCAAACCTATACTATTACATTATTGGTGACGAGAGCCTGATTTTGATGACTTATTCAGGAAGTCGTGTTGTTGAATACAAGCAAGCCTCAACTTCTGATTTCGAGATAAAGGACCTGGATATGATGCACTACTTCTTGGGACAAGAAGTATGACCAAGGACCAATGAGACTTTTCCTAAGTCAAGGAAAACATGCAGTGGGGATATTAAACAAGTTCAGTATTACAAAATACAAATCCATGTCTACACCGATGTTGATGGATTTGACAAAATATAAATGACGATGATTCAGACGAGATTGATCCACAGTTGATTGGATCATTGATGTATTTGGTTAACACCAGACCTGATATATGCTATGCAACAAATGTGCTTAGTCAATCCATGAGTCAGCCGAGACAGACTCACTGGATAGCAGTAAAGCATGTATTGAGATATATACGAGACACAGTTGGACATGGCTTGAGATATGCCTCTAGTGAGAACTTGAGTTTGCAGGGATATGCCGATATAGATTGAGTAGAGAGAACAGTGGACTGGAAGAGCACGTTTGGTTGTTGTTTTACCGTGAAGTTTGCCATGATTTCCTGGTGCAGCAGGAAACAAGACTCTGTGACCGTGAGTACCACAAAAGCAGAGTATATAACATTGAGTGTGCGAAGCAGTATGGCTTCACAAGCTTCTGGCAGATTTACTTGATCATGAGATGAATTCTATGATGATAACCAGAGCTATGTTTGAAGCTCTTTGAGAACCCGGTGTTTCATCACAGACCGAAACACGTTGAGATAAAATATCATTTTTTTGAGAGACATAATGCAGAGGAAAACATCACATGTATTGTACCTTCCTACACATGAGCAGATTGCAGACATCTTCACCAAATTGGCTTGATGAAGAATACCTCCCTAGTTGAGAGGAAGTGTTGATGACTACAGCCAAGACAAAGTTCAAAGTACTTCCGTGTGAGACTTGGCCTAATGAAGAATGCCTCCCTAGCTGAGAGGGAGTGTTGATGATTACAACTGCGTGAGACATTCTCCAGGACACAAACCTAAGAGAGAGCCCCTGAGATGGGTGTGTGGTTCCTATTTGAGACAGAACTAGAACGTAGTGATGGCCTCCTCCTTACAGAGTGTTGAGAAGAACTCCAGATGATTCTCCTGTGTAACGCAGTGAGAAAGGAGATCTGCTGAGTTGGACGTGCTTGTGGCTGAGCACATGATGAACATGTGAAATCCCAAAGTGCTGGGTACATCGTCATGAGACAGAGAGGAAGATGATGTATTAGCCTCCTCTTAGCAGAGAATTGATGATGAACTCTAGATGACTCTCCTATGTAATACAGTGGGAAAGAAGATCTGTTGAGTGGACGTGCCTGTGGACGAGCACAGGTGAACATGATCCTAGTGGTTGAGCACTAGTGAGAGTGGTTCTTCTGTGTAATGCAGTGAGCCAGAGATATGGACATCGCTATGGATGTGCCCCTAGTGGTTGAGCACTAGTCGGTGTATGGGATCCCTTGCTATATTGTTCAAGAGTCAGACTTACCTGTAACCCTATTTGTAATGTAAAGGGTACAGGTCAGCCCCACCTTAATATAAAAGATAAATAATGTAAAAGATAATTAATATAAAATATAATAATTAATATGGTAATTATTAATTATATTTTGAGTTATTGAGGTCAGCCTTATTGTGCCAAAAGACACATCATTTGATGTGACAAGTCTTATATAAATAAAGGTGAATCCCCATTGAGAAAACACACTTATCATTGTGTCATCTCATGATTTCAGAAGTTGTGGTCCAAAATTATGAAAATTACAGCACCCTCTTGTGTGCTAGGTTTGGTGATGGTATGGGAGGTCTTTCTCTCAAGGAATATAGCAAAGGATTGGCTGGGTTTTCTTCCCTTGTTGAGAAGGGTTTCCCAAGATACTTCTTGTGTTCTTGTGCATGGTTATTCTTCTTGTGATCTTGGTTTGCTGAAGTATTTATGGTTCAAGTAATAGTTAAACAGAAAATTTAAAGAGGATACATGAGCCATAGCTCATTGAAAATCCAACAGCAATCAGTGTCTAATACTTGTGGGAAGATAGGTCCAACTTTATATGGTTTCAGTGTCTAATATTGAGCATGAAAAGAGATTCTTTTCTAGTAAGTTCATTAGTGTAGCACATTAAAAGTATGATGCCCTGATTTATTCCTCTACTCCAATTTTCTACATTAAAAAGATGAATAACATGCATACTTCCTTTTAATTTTTGGGCAGTTCAATGCAATATTGTCAAAACTGATCGAACCGGACCAAAGCTGGCTGACTTGGACTAGTGTGTGGGTGTTCTAATTAGAACCAGTTGTTCAAAGTATTTTTGGCCAGTTCTGTCTTGAACTGGCTAGTTCCATCCCAAATCAGTCGAAATCAGCCAGTTGGACTGGTTCTGGTCAGTTTTGACCAGTTCCATACTAGCATAACCCCACCCATGAAAAAACCAGAAAAAAATGAAATAATGGGTAATATTAAATTCTTAAAGTAAAAGTCGAGGTTCTCCATTATCTTTCCTTTTCTATGTTTTTACTTAACGTTTTAACATTACCATTAATAGTCCATGATGCTTGAAAGTGGTTCCAATCTCTTTGGGATTTACACGAAGAAAGTAGAATTTCATATCCCATTCAGAATCCAACGGACTTAACAATTTTCAGGGCTTCATCATTTCAGGACTGGATTCTGTCATGTATGAGGGTATGGTATTGGCATTTAATCAAGAGCACCAAACCTTCTATGTACCCCGATGTTGGTGGTGTTGACTGTTGAACTCATCTGTCATGACCTTAGTAAAAATGTACCCTTCACTCAAGCCAAAACCATTGATTAGGCATGTTAAGTTTTCTGCCTCACTTTAACACTTGAATTGGCCAATTTCATCAAAATTAGAAGGTGTTCACTTGAGCAGTAATAGGGAGGTGGACATGGAAGTTGGATCTATAAGTAGCACCAAGCACTAGTACTAATGTCTACTAATGTCACTGGAGGATCAAGGCAGAGACCAGAGGAGAAGACACAAGGTGCTACCGATAATGAGGATCCCGATAGAGGGGATGATTTGATGATATTTAGTTATTTTGTTTTAGCATGATGTTTTTTGGACTTTAGAGGCCATTTAGAGCCTTGATGTTTATGTATTTTTTTTAGATATCTATTGCATTCAGTGCTATATTATTATATTCAGCCTTACATGCTATATACCTGAGAAAACTTTGCATATATTGTGTCTAATGGTTTGGATTTACATTGATGTACATGAGTATATTTCTTTTTGTCAAAACTTGAATATTTTATGTATGTTTTGGTCAACTGGTTTTGTTTGCGGTTTTTTTCCTGGTTGTCAAAATTTGAATATTTTATGTATGTTTTGGTCAACCGATTTTGTTTTAGGTTTTTTTCCTGGTTTCAACATTTGGGGTTGACCTGTTATGAGCACATTGGTCCAATGTCTCCTATGGACATTTCTCACAAGCATTTAAAGGGAAAAATGATCATTGGACAACCACATATCCTAGTTGTCACTAGACTCAAAACATTGCAAAGCACCCTTCTGTTGTATTACCTTCTAGAATCATAGGTAATGATTACGTATTGTGCTAGAGATTCACATTTCTATGTGCTCCTCAAGTAACCAAATGTTTCGAGCAAATGATAATTAGATGCTGTATTGCCATGTGTTTGTTCGTGGAATTTTAGTTGCTGCTGTGGATCCTCATCTTGTTTACAATATGCTTATGGGCATATATGTACTCGTTCTTAATCTTATTGGGACATGGTTATGTGAAATAAATGATCATCATGATGGATGGTGGTGACTGTCTTATGAGTCCTAAAATCTGTAAAAGGAAATACCAGATGGTATGTTTTGTGAGATGAGTTCAGTACGGGAATTGCCTAAAGGGTAGGCACACATCATATACGGCTTGGTTGACTAAATATGTAAAGACTAATTAAATTATTGCTAGAAGATAATGCAATTTGATCTATATTTATTGTTTCTATGCATGCTGTCTTATGAGTTCTCTGACTGTGTAGGTACGTCATGGACCAAAATTTTATAACTGTCATATGGAGCTTGTAAAAGGAAACCTTTATAAAGAAAATGAACATCAGAGCTTGGGAGAGACCGCTCAAGAGATTGCCATTGTCAGGCTATCGGAAGATGATCAAGGTCTTGCAGCAGGACAATATGTAGCTTTCTACAAGGGAAATACTTGTTTAGGTTCGGGGATTATTATTGATTCTTGGGGAGATAATAATTTCCCAGTTTCCTCTAAGGCTCTTGAGATAGCAAGAATGAAAGACAAATCTGAACTAAGGGAGCCAGTTAAAATAAAAAATCTCTCCGATAACACTTCCAAGGTGAAACCAAACAATGGAAAGATTAGCAGTCAAGTGGAGGGTCTAAATTCTGCTAAGTTTCTCAGCAATTAGTTAACCCATAGTAGGTCAGAAAGGAAATTTTGGTTCAGTGTCAAGCACATAATCAACCTGGTTTCTCCTTGTTTCAAAATCCTCAAAACAAATCCTAAATGAAAAAAAAAAGTATATTGTTCACCTGATCAAATTTCTAAATGATAGCAGTTCGTTGAATATCTGGGAATCCCTTCCTTCGGCTTCACACTTTTACTGCTATGTGGCAAATGTATTATTTCAATATCCAATTAAACGTCTTTTGTCATTTTAAGGCAGGATTTCAAGTTTGTGCCCATTGACTTGCTTTAATGTTCTATTCATATTTGGAGGGAGAGGAAATGTAGATTTCTCACTGATTGTGACAAAATTTAAATACCGAGAAACGTCTGTTGACAGGTTCTAACCATTTCCAGGATGTCACCAAAAATATGGCCTATTAACTCATGAAAACATTTCCACTTTTTTGTGCCCTACTGGTGACTGTTAAGCAAGAAAGGAAAACAGTACATTTCCGAACAAAGAATGAAATTTGGCCAATAGACAAATGACATGAACCTAACCTGATTATAAACAAACCAAGACAACTGTCCATATATTTTCCATCAATTATCTAAATTTCACTCTAAACGGCTCCCTTTTCAAAATTGGATGCCATCTTTCTAAATTTCAAATTCATAAATACTAAAAATGGCTGTAAGTGAAGTTATTTTACAGCAAATGCCGTTGCTTTCCAAGTTTCATGCTTGGTCATTCTTTTTTCCCCAAAGAAAACACCACCTGGATAGCTTATTGGTGCAACTCTATGGCAGTACGTGCCACTAAGAGTAGTCTGGATTTTTAAATACATGTGAATTTAACGTTTATTTATCACTACATCAGCGAGCAGCACCAATATGTACAATTACAAGACTGTCCCCCTGGCACCACTACCATTATGACAATATCTAGTGGTTGATAGTAGGCAAACACAATCTAATGGTACCTTGTCTTAGATAATCACTATTTCCCTCCAAGCACAAGATTTAAATGATAGTTTGATCGGTTATGGTTATGTTGCACTAGAATGTAGATTTGAGGCGATGATATGTTTGAGGCTATGATATGGTTAGAAATTTCTTTGAAGTTTAAAAAAATGGTAAGTCTGTAGTGGCAATATTATATATTATAAAATAATAAAAAAATTAATTTTTCAAAAATTGAAATAAAACATAATTCATAACTTAAACATAAACATAATGATAATAGTAAATATCAACTAACTAATCATAATGGCATCCATTATTCAATCGATATTGAACACCGTTACACCAAACATGATTTTATGGAAGTTGAAACAACCAAATCATATTCAAATTTCAAATTTTAATTTAATACTTAAATGTGCCACAAACTTTATTTATTAAAACTTTATTTATTAATGATAATCATAAAACCAATGTGTACATTGAACACCGTTGCACCAAACATGATTCTATGGAAGTTGAAACAATCAAATCATATTCAAATTTCAATTTGATACTTAAATGTGTCATAAACTTGATTTATTTAGTGATAATCATAAAGCCAATGGAAAAATAGTACAAAAGGCAAATTGCCAAAGTGGAGAAAATCTGAAAAACTTGAGGCTAAAGGCTAAAGTTCAAAACAACATTAAAGTATCACAACTACCAAGTCAAAATATAAGTCATAAATTATTGCTTATACTGACTTTCAATTTGGATTATTTGGTGACATTGCAAGTAAGCATGGCATCTCAATATTCATTCTCCTTTCATGCCTATTAGGTGGGTAACCACAGTCTTGTAGCTTCCCCTAAACATGTGTATGCATGGGTTGCAAGAGTATTTTGACATTCTTTCATTGTCAAGTTTGATGGCAATTTGCAACAATGGTTTATTCATTGGATCCATGTCATGAAACATAGTGAATTAGGGGTCAGATCCAAAGAAGTCTTTAAGTAGTCTTTGAGTTTACAAAGTATTTCTTTAATGAATTAGCTCATGATTTTAGTAACTAAAGATATAACAAAGGTCATAAAATAATTAGTCGTTGGTTTTATGAATGATCTTTTTTCAGTGATGACTCGTATCATTTTGATAACTAGATATATAAGTAAAAACATACAATCATTACTAGTTAAAACTATTAATTCATTCCTTGGAAGTCACTCTTTAAGTACTCCCCATACCATGGGTCCCTTATCTCGAATCATAATTTTAGCAACACTTATGAAACATACATCAAATTAAAATTAACAAATTAAAGCTTTAAATGATTCGAGTTAATGTGAAAGAATAAACACAATTTGCTTGTGTGATATAGATATAACGATTCATGTTAATAATGGGTTGTTGGAAAATGCTCAAGTGAAAAGTACATTGTACATATTACATCAATCAATGTCATAGTCCAAATGTTGTTAAAATGTCAAATGACCAAATAGTACATGGTTAAAAAATGCCCAAGGGTCAAAATAAAGCATTAATGTTGAAGATGATCATAAAGTATGATCTTTGGCTTCAAGACTATCCACATATAGCCTTGAGTTTTGGGTACACCACCTACATCATCATCATCTTTATCATCACTAGGTTGAGATGCAATGTTATCTATGGTATGCCAACCAAGCTTGCATTTTGAAGGATCATCATCATCATCAATGTGAGCAACAAATTTAACATCAACATCTCACTGTGTCATAAGTGTTGATATTATGGTAGTTGCGGGAGGTATTAACCTCCACGTGTAACCTTTGACAAGACTAGAATATTCCAGGAAACAAGAGAAACCTTAAAACGTTGGATAATAACCCTAGAAGGCAAGTCGACTCAAGAATATTTAATATTGAGATATTAGCCTCCAAAAAGAGAAGTCGGCCTAGTCAAGTGAGATAGAACAGTATAGATTGAGGGTGATAGAGCTCATTTGTCACTCACTCACAATTGCATAAGGACAAGAAGTGCGCATGACTGGAGAAAAGTTGCAGCTGCAATAGTGGTGACTTGGTCTCTTGGTTATGGTTTGGAATTTTTGCTTGGCCTTTGGTTATTCTTGCTTGGTGTGCTACCTTGGTTGGCTATTGGTTTGCTTCCAGAATTATTATGTTTGTCAAGGTTAAGGTGCTCAGGGGTGGCCTTTATGCCTATGGTTGGGTGACAATATTGTTATATTGTCTATGGTGAAACGAGCACACCTATTTTTCTAATAGGTTATGGGCCCACACTATCTTCGGACAGTCTAACCACGAGAAGATAGATTGGGAGGATTTGCTCAGTTGCAGTTGCAGTTGCAGTCATAGTTTTGTTACATCAACAAAACCCTAACCCCCTTGTTGAGGCACCTTAAGTGAAAAATGTGACCTAATTCCTAGATAGCCTAGTGAACCCTAGCCTAACGCACATCCTAGTACTCTCAACAAGCCAAGACGTCAAGTTTGAAATTTTGGTCAAAGTCAAAGGTTGACCAAGTCAAAGTAGTCATGACTTACTCTATGAAGTCAGGAAACAAGTTAGAAGGGGCTTCTAACTTCAGAGCATGGAAGACAATGATTGATCTCATCCTTGCTAAGAATAAAGTGTTGGATATCGTAAAAGGGAAGATTATGGAACCACAATTTGAAGCAGGAAAAGAGAAGGAACCTTAGAACGTTGCAGTTATGGAGAAGTTCAAGGACAGTGACATCAATGCTATGAGCATCATAGTGGACTCTGTAAAGGACCATTTGATACCCTACATTTTGTTAATGTTTTATGCTGATATTATAGTTCTTTGCATTTCATAAAGACAAGAGCATAATAACCACAAGATCACTGAGAAATACACATCCACAATAGACACAGCATTTATCCTGGGAAACCCTCTAGGGGAAGAAAACC
>ML780148.1:1035365-1068886 GCA_009831015.1 Picea engelmannii | reverse complement strand
AATGATTTTTAAATATATAAAATATTTATTATACAATATAATTTTGAGTGTACTTGTAATTTAATATATCATTTAAAAAAAATATTTAATAGTTTTTTTTTTGGAAATTTACATCTTGAAAAATTGGTCCAATAACTTTTAAGATAACAACTTGTATTTAATTTTCTTTTCTTATTTTGGAGGAAAACACTACATTGGTCCAATAACTTTTAAGATAACAACTTGTATTTAATTTTCTTTTCTTATTTTGGAGGAAAACACTACATTGAAATTAATCTTCATAAATTGATATTATAAAAAATATATATTTAAGGAAGCTTTGATAAAAGTGAAATAACTGGATAAAAAGTGAAATATTAAAAATATATATTAAAAAAGTGTCTACACAACATTATTTTATTAATTTCTAGATTTTTCCTTAAGAGGACAATTTTGAGTTGAAATTTTCTCTAATATGATTTTATTGTGCATAAAAGAAGATTCCCAATAAAAAAAACTATTACAAAGTGAAAGCTATTACAAAGTGAAAGTGATAAGATATGAATTGTTTTTATCGCATATAGATGGAGTGGACTATTAGGTTGGAATCTCTGCCAGAAGGAAAAAAATTAAATAATAGGGAGTTGATTCTTGTAAGGATAAGTGAGAAGAGAGTTGGGAAACATTTTCTTATGAGTAATATGCACATGAAAAGCAAGAATAGAGAATGAGGGTTTGGAGAGTTTTGTGACATTGATTATTGATTTTCCTAGGTCTTGTTTTCATCTTCCATTCTCACATATAAAAAATGACTCTTTGGGTTGGTGGGGAAGAATTGAAGAATTGATTGCCTAGACAAGCTTGGGAGCTAGAGTTGCAAGAAGAAATATTGGAGAATCAAACCTTGTTTCTAGCAAGTCCTTATTCTTAATCTTACCATTCTTCTTCTTTGGTAATTTGTAAGCTTGTGTATCTAAAATTGTTGTTTTCAATGGTGTTTGTGATCTAGATTGTATATGTTGCATGTTTATAGTTTGAAAGGAATGAGAAATGAAAAAAACTATGAGATATTATCCCAATGTCAATAATATTGTTGCACTTGAGTTATGTAGAAAAACCCTTCTCATTATTTACAAGTTTAGGAAGAAACAATAATATAATATACATATTTCATATGAAACATATGAACTTAGAAGGAAACTTGTAGCAACTTACAACATTTATTGGTAATGTATGTGGCTTAAAAAGTGAATTTAGGGACCTTCAAAGTGGGACCCTATAATTTTGATCTACATCATGTCTTGGTCTAGTCGAATCGATTCATACGTTGACTTGACTATAGACCGATTTAGCCAAAAACCTTGAATTCATTGGGTTTGCATCAGTTGATGCAACAACTTAGTGAGTCCCTAGCTTGAAAATTTCTAGATAAAGGGGAAAAAATAAAAAATAAAACTAATCACTTTCATGTTATACATAAGAGGAAATTTTTAATGTTAATTCTTAAAATTTTGGGTTTAACTATATTTACCTTCATTAACATAAATTTTAACATTAAACGTTGAAACAATAAC
Organism: Picea engelmannii; assembly: GCA_009831015.1. Taxonomy (NCBI): domain Eukaryota; kingdom Viridiplantae; phylum Streptophyta; class Pinopsida; order Pinales; family Pinaceae; genus Picea; species Picea engelmannii. Next base: position 1,067,333 of record ML780148.1, on the reverse strand, counting down.
CCCATTCCATCAGGTTCGGTGATGGAATACGACACATGAAGGTTGACACAAAGAAGATACAATTTAAATATATGATCATCTTAATAAAATGTTTAGTTTCTCATCATATATGCAAAGAAAAACCATATAAACCTTTAACTTTATCCAATGCCATTAGAGTGGATTAACTGATAAAGTTTATCAATTCCAAAGGATGACTTCACTATTAGATTTGGATACAAATATTGATGTTTTATTGACGTTTATGTTGTTTCAAAAGCAACAAAATATAGAAAATTAAATCGTTGACAAAGTGTGTCACAGTTTTGATATACCTTTACAATTATCAATATTTCGACTTATATTTAATTCCATGTGTTGTGTTTGAACCATTTATCCGTTCTCTATTTACATAAGAATTCCAATGAAATTTCATTGAAACTCTGACATATCTAGTGTCACATGTCATGCTTTACACTATTTTGTTATCTCAGTTTACATAGGAATTCCAACATATTTTCGTCGAAACTCCGACATAAACAATGCCATGTGTCATATTTGAAACTTTTATGTGATCTCTATTTTTGTCAAAATTTTGATGAACTTTTGTCAAAACCATGACATTTTGTATGCCACATTTCATGTTTGAAATCTCTCTATGCTCTCATTTTACATCAAAATTATGATGTTTTAATGATAACATTTAATCGCAAATCTAATGTATTAGCAATGAAAAAGTAAGAAAAACATTGACATTTGATGTCACAAATATGATGATATTTTGACAAACATGTATTAGTTATAACGTCCATGGATTGTTGTTAAGGAATTGGAGTTCCGACATATAAGGTGTTTAAAAAAATAAAAAAAATAAATTTTCACCTATTTAATTATTCCAATCTCATATGGTCTATCGTGAAAATGACGAGGTTGTTTTTCTACCATACAATTCATGCACCCATGAGTGATGGTGTGAGATTGTTTTTTTAGAATTAGCAATAACTGTGCTAAGGTTGTATTGTTGACTAACTATTTATTGTCCTTGTGTTTACATCCCCCCATATTAATTTATCCTAGTCCTATGTTATGGTGAAACCAATCCTATATTTTGGTGTAAGACTATATTGGGTGAGCATTAGTTATTGTAATAAGTTTGTATGGTTGACTAAATGTGTATTGTCCTTGCATCTATATCACCCATCTCAATTTATCATATCCTTGTTTATAGTTCATCTTTTATTCTTGCAATTGTATCTATAAGAAATCATTAACATCATTGGCAATCCATGAAGCTAATTGGAGGGATGTTTCCATTTTATTTCTTTAAACATTCTAGCTTTGACTACAACATCTGATCCTCCAATAGTAGCTAATAGTTATCTATTAATTTGATTTAATAAAATCCATAAAATAAGATTTAACAGTAAAATAAATTTTTGCACACTAGAACTTTACCAGCCAACCTTTGGGGATATGAACTTCTCTCCTTTGCAAGACACCACTCCTCTACCTCACCAATTTAGGTTTGTTATGATGTTGTCAAAATCCAAGCATACAAATATAAAAATAGTAGTAAGCATGATCATAAGATGAAACTAAAAGAGAGAGAGTATTTTAGTAAATGAGGATGAAGTGAGCAACATCGATAAGGTAACTACATGCATATATAATTTAATTTTTGACACTTAGGAATTTACCAATTCCCATTACCCTTTCTTACACAATGACCTTTCACCTCCTATTCACTCAAAAACATACAAACACTTTTATCCACTTATTAATTGGTTATTTTGGATTGACAAATAATAAAGAGTAATGTTTTATATAAAATATCTATATATATTATGACATATAGGTTTTGACACCTAAACCTTGACACCCTAGCCTAACACTCTAAGGAAGGAGAATTTTCTTTCTTAGATGAAATTATTTATATCAAAGTATAGGCAAGTAAAGAACAAGTGAAACCCCTAGAAAATATATGTGGTTTATTTTGACAAAAATGTTGTTTTGGGTAAATGTGTAGGATTACTTATCTAAGACAAGGGATTCTTAAAGAATTGATAAAGGAAATGCTTGTCCATAACCAAGATATACTTGTTTGGGACTACGCATGTGTCAAAAGATACTCAAAATTATGAATGGAGATGTGCAATACTCAAGGAAGTAGGCAAGTTGTCATTTATCATTAATGTTCAGTTTCCTTCTTTGCAAATTGATAAGCAATAGAATCATTTCCTTTTGACATGAAGAAAAGTGTCATTTCTTTTTGGCCTTGTTAATGCTAAAACCAAAGTATTTCTTCCTATTTTGTTCAATTTCTATATTTTAAAGGTTTAGTAATCCCAATATCTTAGAAGAGTTAACTACTTATATCTATAGAGTTAAAATAACGATTTTAGGTGCGATCTTTGTAAATTTATGAATCTAATTCACCATGCAAAATTCCCTTGTATGTATTGGATTCCATATCGACAGTGATGAATTGAAAAGGGATTTATTGAACTCAGTATGTTCGTCTACTCAATGATTAATGTTAATTAAATATTTTGAGGTGCATTCAACTATATATAGGGACTACATTTTTCATGTGTTTTTCTCACTATTCTTAAATGTTGATTATGAGAGTAAATTTTGAAGTAAAATTTTCTTGCAAAATCTAGCATTTTCCTGTATTATGCTCTAGCAAAATTTACTATGCAATATGGGATGGATAATCTAGTTGTTGAGTTTCATACGACCACTATTTCAATGCAACTTTGAATTTTATTGTGATGGCTACTATTGAGGTGATTAACCGTAAGGAGGGATGAATTGTTCATGATAGGAATACAAATTATCATTATGATTTTATGAATCGTGATTGTTATTCATGAATTTCTAGCCACATTACTATTATTTTTATGAAAGTATGGATTTTAGATCATAAGGTGATTCCCATCCCATGGTAAATTTCATTATCATAAATCGTCATATTGAGTTGAACTCAGAATCACCCCATTGCCAACCACCTTAAGAAATCAAAGCATATAATTCTCATTATGCATTAGTCATCATTCTTAATCTTACCCCATTACATACCATTTGTAAAAGGATACTAAGCTCAATAATCATCTCCATCAAACACAAGCAACATATAAATATCTAAATGATATACCTCAAATTCCACACAAATTTGAGGTGGGAAATAAAGTTTGGTTTCATGATCAAAAGAGGCAATTCAAAAGGCAATACCATAAGATTAAAACAAATTTGATACAGGGTATACACAATTATCCAAGTTGTAGACCCTAACATTGTTCATAGAGGACCTTGCAAGGAACTCCATTACAAAGTCCTAGGACAACCATTTACTAATAATTGATTTTCGTTTTGGACAAGCACAAATTATTTTTTCAACCAACCAAAAATATGGGTGAGGTAAAAAATCCATGATAAAAATTCCAACCTTTTAGGTCCACACTGTAGTACAAATTAGGAATTCAATAGGATTTCATATTTGGATATTACATTAGGCTAAATAAACTACTTTGGATTAGGTGCAACTTTTGAATGGAAAGGCTAATTCCTTGCCATAATCTATTGGAAATGAATCAATTTCTCTTGTAGTTTTAGTTGTCACCAAGGAAGATAATTGTAGTTTACAATTTCCCATTACTCCTCTATTTGAAGTATTGGCCATAAATAAATTAGATATAATGAAATTGTCACTAGTGAACAGGTTTTCTATGACAACATGTAATCTCTCTGATGGTATGGTTTCAAAATGTCATGTTGCTTTTTCTCTCAAGTCTAGATTAAACCATCATGATAGTGAAAATAAAAAAATAATATACATAAAAAAAATATGTATTTCAATGACTAAATGTTCCAATAAGATGACAAAATATGATCACAAAAAAGATAAAAGATGCAATAACACGCGGCATTGCTAGGGAGCACTTCAAATATGCAAAGGGACTTGAATGAAGAAGTGGTGACAAAGGCATATGAAATTAGTGGTTCTTACAAGTATGAAGATGAGTTACTTTTAAGTTAGACTTCATTATCTACCTCAACATATCCTTTAGTGGCATCCTCACAAAAGATAATTAAAATTGTTGATGGAGGGGATACTTTTGAGCTAGCTATAGAAATAGTTTTTCCTTCTTCATTTATAGAGCTTGATTTTGCTACCCATCATCATGGTTCATTTAGAAATCCCACAAAATTTGAAAATATACCATTGTCAAATAAGTCATCAAGAAACATGGTTAATGTTATGGACACTCCCTCTTTAGGGATATCATGAATTTCAACATCTGTAGATGAGATCACTGAAAGGGATACATAAAGGGGAATCTTTTAACGTTTAAGATATTCCAAATCTATGAATGAACTTATCATTGATGATGTGTCTTCATATTTTGGGACCTTAGGTCATGGATCTTAAGGAAAAACATAAACTTCCAGGCTAGTTAAAGAGTTTTCTACAAAGGATGTTGAAGTAGTAAAAAAAGAGGTAGAAGATGTGAAGTTATATAACAATATTGTTCTTGGAGGAACATGGAATAGACTAACATCTAGTAAGGATGCCAGTAAATTAGATTCAAAACTTATGTATGTGAAGAACGAACAATATGAATCAATAAGTAGTAATACTAACCAAAGTTGTAGTAATGTTTTTGTTAGATCTGTAATTTGAGAGAAGAAATATCTTGGAAATATTCTCCATCTTGAGCATGGGGATATGATGGTTTATGATCCTACATATTTGTTATAAATTTCATCTAATGATGACATAAACAAAGAGATGATTTATTTTCCCAATTCTATTATTAGAAAATAAAAATCTATTTTACATGTCGGGGAGAGAAAAATTAATGGAATGCTTGATGGTGGGTTGGAATATCCATAGGCTATACACTTGGCACAATGGTTGTTGATCAAAATTTTATTAAATAAAAAAAGGGTGAAGTGTTAGTTTCACCTATGTAATCAACAAAATTCAAGCAAAATGCCAGAATGGAAATTACAATCAAAATCTCCAACAATTCTCCCCAAAGTTAATATGGCTATTTTTGGAGGAGAAATCAAGTTTTCTACTTGGTCAAAATATCTTCTATATATAGAATAAAAATTAAGGTTAGCCATGATAGTGGTAAATATGTTGAGGAAGGTTCAACTACCAATGTAAAGGAAATTGACATGCAAGATAAGGGTCAACTATCCACCATGTATAGTGACATTGATGAAATGGTTGCTCAAATTTAGGTGCCATATTTTCCTATTTAAAGCGAATGAAAGCATGGTTTATTAGGTAGAGTGATAAAAAATGAGAACACAATTTCTTCCAATGTTTCTTCCAAGAGTAATGCCACAAATAGTGATGATGTTTCCAAGATAATTGTCAGCAAGAAGAAGAAAAAGAAGGAAATTCTATGTAAGGAAAATGGTGTAGCTCCCATATGCGATTTATGTAATGCACATAAGGTTCAAGATTATCAGAAGGAAGATGTCAACCATCTAGAAATATCCATAGAAGTAGTATGTAATGTTGTCTAGAATAAGATTTCTTCAAAGGAGCCTGAGAATGAAGTCTAGAAAGAAGTGGATGAGAGAGAAGATGCAATTGATATTTCAACTACTATGAATCAAATAGCTACATAAATTAATAATTTTTTAAGAGACATAAATTAACAAATGTTTAAGAGACATAAATTAGTCCATATATTTTTCATTAACAATCAAGGATTAGTGCAAATATCTACCTATTCAATTTGAAATTTATCCAAACATTGTTGAATTGCTTTGAAATTATCTGCTACTTATGATTCATGTAGGAGACGATGATGCATTAACAAGAACTACAAGAGAAATTGATAGGTAGCCATGTGGGATTTATAAACTTGAACATCATGGGATCAATATGACTAGTTTATATGATTATAGATGGGCCAAGCTAGTGGATGCTTTTATTGTTGGCCCGTGAGATACATATGGATGTGGGTCTTAGTCGTTCCTCTGTTGGGTTTTGATTTAACCAAGGTTATAAAACTATCTTCGGAAGGAATGCCCTAGAGAACCAATGGATATTACTAGCATCCCCCCTATAGGTTTCTATGCGCATGCACCATTTCCACAAGTTGGACTAGCAAGGAATAATTTTGGTGCTAATAAATGAGAATGCACTTCTAGTTTGCATAAGGGTTTTATTCTTATGCCATAACCTTCTCTTCCTACAATTCATAAATCAATGAACAAATATGAAGTGTGAAAGGTTTCTAATGACAATAATTTGAAACAAAGACAAATTAAATCCATCCTTGATAAATTAAGCCCACAAAACTTTGACAAAATTTTTGTATGGGTTAAAGAAGGGAACATTGACAAAGGTGGGAAGACAAAAAATTGTTGAATTTCAACTACAAGAAAATTCTTCTCAAGGAATTCTAAGTTCACAACTCAGTGAGGTTCAACTTAAGAAAATGACTAAAATGACAATCAAGGAATTTTACAATTGCATTCTTCTAAAAAACTTCTATGCATTCTCATTATGTATTCTATAAAAGTTAAGAAGTTTCTTTACTTTTGGTTAATTTTGCATGGTATATTGTCCAATGTGAGAGACATGAAGGAGGAATCTTTGTTTGTAGATGACCTTAAAGCACCATTGTTCCATCCAACTATGGTGTCTCTTTGGACAATACCTTCTTTTGATAGGAAATATGTTGAAGTTGATCTTATGGGGAATCTACTTACATATTTATATAATATCAAGCCTTTCTTTATAAATGAGGGACAACTTCTCAAAGGGTAGAGTGAAATTTTTGTATTTGTTCTTATTTTAAGTTTGAATTTGTTTTATCACCAATAAAATATATGCTCATGCAATTTTTAATTATAACTTATAAATAACTTTAAATGTTGTAGGTTGGAGTTTGTACTATTTTCATTGGAGGATACTAATGTTGATGAACCCAAAACTTTTGATTTCTTTGGTAGGATTTTTACAAAATTGGTTGTTGAAGGGATATTATTTATTCAATATATAACAATGTAATGAAGGGAAAAGGTACAAACACATGAAGCTTATTAGAAATGGGTCACGTAATAGAAATTCTTGGACTATTGTGGAAGTTATAAAGAGATTGAAGTAGGGGATTGTATTATCTAGTTTGTACAATAAATTGATAGTTCATTTTAAAAGCTTCATATCCAAGAAACCATAATAATGTCAAGCATAGTATCTCTCTCCACACAAATGTGTCTTAAATGTAGCTTATCCTTGCCAAGAACAACTTGATCCTTATCCACCTTTTAGACCATGTAACATGAAAACTGTTATTCATTGGAGAAATAAATAATTTTGAATATTGATATTTTATTGATAATGATAAAGAAGATGCTTACACTACACTCATGAAGGTTTTTTATATAGCATTGATTGGTCACGAAGTGAGGAGGTACATGCCTCTTGATGAAGAAGTACATGCCTCTTGATTTAATTAAATGATTTAATTTATTATTATTACAATTATTATATTTATTATTATTATTTTTATTATGTTTTTAACATTGCCACCCTCTTAAGACTTTTCTTTGTCCTCAAAGCAAGGGTAGTGATGGGTATTGTCAGAGGACTTGTTCGGACTCCCATGATGAATCTTCTTCTGGAAGGTGTTTTCATTTGATAAGATATTCCTTTATGTTTCTGGAACGTAACACCTTTTCCTTCGTGGCAAGAATACCTTCTGGTTCTAAAATAATTTTTCCTTTGTCATCGAATTCAAATTCTCTTTCTGACCTATGTTGGTCTGCTAGTTGTTTCATTCAATTACGAGTTGTTGCTAGGTTTTCTTTTAATATTTGTATGATTTTTTGTTCTTCCTCTAGCTTATTTCTTACTGCTTGGACCTTCGTATTAATTAGTGCAAACTCTTTCCATTTAGGTGGTTCGTAACCATATAAGGCTCGGAAAGGATTCATTTTAGCGAAAGTGTGATATGTAGAGTTATACCACCATTCGGCTAAATGTAACCATTGAGACCATTTATTTTGATTATCTGTCACAAAGCACCATAGGTACGTTTATAAGCATTTATTTACAATTTTCGTTTGACCATCTGTTTGTGGATGATAGGCAGAGCTCATATTAAGAGATATTTCTGTATTTTTGCAAAATTATTTCGAGAAATTTCCTTTAAATTTTGCATCCCTATCGCTGACAATTACCATTGGAAACCCATGCAACTTATAAATGTTTTTGCGAAAAACATCTACAATTTGTTTTGTTGAGTCGGTTTTTCTTACCGCCATGAAATGTGCATATTTGGTTAATTTGTCAACCACAACAAAATTTTTATCCTTCCCATCATACATGGGTAGCACTTCAATGAAATCCATTGAGATCTCTTCCCATTTTTGTTTAGGAATATGTAGGGGATGAAGTAATCTTGGAGTCATAACATTTTCATTTTTATTCCTTTGACATATTTCACATTTGACAACAAATATTTGAATATCCTTATTCGTTCCTTTCCAATAGAATGATTGTTGTGCATTATAGTAGGTTTTGAAAAAACCCACATGTCCTGATGCTGGGGAGCTGTATGGCTCCATCAAGACTTTCATTTTAAATTTTGACGATGGAATTAGGTAGATTTTGTTCTTGTACCATAAAATGTCATTTTTCCATTCAAATTTGGGGTTTTGTTCTAAATTGTTGATTATGGAATTAGATTAAGGATCTTTGGCATACTTAACTCGAATCTCATCCAACCAATCTGGAATGACTATTGTTGTTGCATATTCTTTCGCTTCCTCATCTTTTCGTGATAGTGCATCGACAACTATGTTGTCTTTCCCTTTTTTGTGTATTATTTCCATATCAAAGGTGGAAAGTTTCTCCATCCACTTTTGTTGTTCCGTGGACAATGTTTTTTTTTGTCTTAGTAAGTATTGGAGACTATTGTGATCAATATGTATCGAAAATTTGCTTCCTAAGAGATATTGTCGCCACTTAGCTAATGCATGCATAATAGCTAACATTTCCTTATTATAGGTAAATTTTAACTCTTCCTTTCTGTTGAGATTTTGAATTTCAAATGTTATTGGGTGACCATCTTGCATTAATACTGCTCCTATTCTAATTCCTAATGCATCACATTATACTACAAAGAGTTTTGAAAAATGAGGTGTTGCTAACACAGGTGTAGATGACATAAATCTTTTTAATGTTTCAAAACATTCTTGTGCACTCTTATCCTATTTGAAGGAATTTTTCTTTAATAAGTTTGACAAGGGTGTTGTCAAATGAGCATAGTTATTGATAAATCTTTGATAATAACCTATTAATCCAAGGAATCCCCTTAGTTTTGATATGTTATTTGGTTTGGACCATTATGTGATTTCCTTGATTTTATTAGGGTCCACCTTGACTCCTTCTCGAGATATGACATGACCAAGGTATTCTACTTCTTCTTTACCAAAGGAACATTTTGAAAGTTTTGCATAGAACTGATTTTTCTCTAAGAGAGAAAGTACATGTTCTAAATGCTTCATATGCTCCTTCCAAGTTTTACTGTAAATAAGAATATCATCAAAGAAGACCGATACAAAATTCCTTAAGTAGGGGAGAAAAAGTTGATTCATAGTTGCTTGGAATGTAGCTGGTGCATTGGTTAGACCGAATGCCATGACTTTAAACTCATAATTACCTTCGTGTGTTTGAAAATAAGTTTTTTGTACATCTTCTAATCTTACTCGAATTTGGTAGTACCATGATATTCAATCCAATTTTGAGATGTATCTATCTCCATGGAGTTCATCTAGCAACTCATCTATGAAGCGCATAGGAATTTTTTTTTTTATAGTTATTTTATTTAACCCTCAATAGTCTATACATAGTCTAAAAGATCCATCCTTTTTCCGAACCAGTATTACTGGGGCTGCATATGGGCTCCTACTTGTCGTAATAACCCCACATTTCAATAGGTCTTGAATTAGCCTTTCTATTTCCATCTTATGGTGGTGAGGATATCGATAAGGTCTAATATTAACTGGTGTTGAATCTGGCTTAACCTCGATTATATGTTCTATGTTTCTATTAGGTGGCAGCTTCATAGGTAAGTCTTGGAATACCTTGTCGTATTTTTGGATTAATGTTTGAATCTCTGGATGTTAAGATTTGACTATTTCTGTTGTTAATAAATCCATTTGATGACAGTGTGCCATGTAATTTGGTGCTCCTTTTCGAATTAATTTCTCCATTTGTTGTGAGGATATAATTTGGGTGGGAGGCAGCTGGAACCCGTATAATTTGTATTTTCTTCCTTCCCATTTGAATTTTGTAAATTGTTTTTGGTGATTTGCAGAATAGGTCCCTAACATTTGTAACCATTGAATTCCCAAGATGACGTCTACTCCTACCAAGGGTACAGTGTAGAATCCATATTCCAATTTGTAATCTGCTACTTGAAGCTTGATCTTGTCGAATTTTCCTACGCCATCAGTTTTTTTTCCATCTTCCACCATTAATACTCTTATATCCGCGGCTAGATATACGAACAGGTTTAATTTATTTGCAACATTTACATCTATGAAATTATGGGTGCTCCCTGTATCGACTAGAATGGTGACATTTTCTTTTTTTATGTTCCCTTTTAGTTTTAATGTTTGCGGTTGTGTTATTCCTGCTATTGCAGCCAGGGATATCTTGGGAATGGACTCATCGGTTTCTGTATTGGGGGCATCACCTTCCTCTTCACTTTCATTATCTGAATCACTGTCATATGTGCTTGATTCTTTCTCTACTTTACAAGAATATAATTTTTTATTGTTGCATTTGTGCCCATGCGACCATTTGTCTCCACAATATCAACATTTTCTTTTCCATTTTTTATTTGAGTCTTGATTATTGGCTTAACCTTCCCTCAAATGAGGCGGCGAATACTTGCTAGGTTTGTTTTTAGTTTATTTCTTTGTTCTATCGTCTGAATATTTATTTAAACTTTTTGGACTTGTGAATGTTGGTTTATTGAACTTGTTTTTTTGTTCTATTAGCCTTACTGTGTGTCTTGCATCCTCAATTGTTTTAGGACTCCATAGTTTAATTTCACTAAGAATGTAATCTTTTAGGCCACATATGTACATTTTGATGAGTTGCTCATTCATGAATTCACATTTCCTTGTTGCTAGAACCTCCCATTCGTGAGTATAATTGTTTATGTTTCCCTTCTGTTTGAGATGCACGAACTTGATATACAGGTCGTCATCCTCTTCGTCAAGAAATATTTTAAGTAGGGTTGTAAAATTCTTCCAGTGGAAGGAATGAGCATCACATTTCCTGGACCACCAAAGGTACCAATCATAAGCTTCTCCTTCTAGAGTGTTAGAGGTTTTCATTACCTTCTCTCACTCACCTAGCCGGGGGTTTGATTAAAAAATTCCATCCATTTTGTTTATCCAAACAAAAACTCCTCTATGGTCCTTGTCATCATACTTTGGTAACTCCTTTTTAAATTTCTAGTAATCTCTGTCGTGGAATCTAGGTGTGCATATTTCTTGAAATATTTTCCTCTGGAATTTCTTGGTTTCCTTGATTTTCTGAATTCATTTATGGTATTCCGAACTTAGTGGTGGTCTTCGATAAGCTAAGGGCTCTGCGAATAAGGTCTCGACATGTTCTGTTAATTGTTTAATTTTTTCACTATGGTCATCAAGTCTTCTTTTTGTTTCACTTTTATCGTTTTCAGAGAGTGCCAATAATCTTTCACCTTGTTGTATTAACCGATCAATTTTGCTATCAGTCTCTAGTAATTTGTCGATTTTTCCACTCATGTCTTTTTGTGTTTTTTCCACATTGTTGAGTCGATATATCACGCCATTGACATCATCTCTACATTTGTTTGCATCTTCTTTTATCTCATCATTGTTAACCATTTTGTCTAAAGTTCTTCAAAATAGACCTCCTTTTATATATATATATATATATATATATATATATATATATATATATAATTATAATATATATTATATATAAATATATTAATAATTATAATATAATTATTAATATATATTATTTATTGAGTAGGAAAAGTCACACAGAGGGTAGCGATGGTCGGGATGGTGATAAGACAGGAGTAGAGGGTCGGGAAGTGACGCGGTAACCAGGAGCAGAGGCAGGGCGGGCTGGACAAGGGTTGAGATGTCGGGTGAGTGTGAAGGGGGAATACGAGGGATACAAGTGCTCGGAGATGTCGGGTGATGGGGGCAGATTGGACAAGAGTGTGACGAGGGATTACGAGAAAACGATATGAAGGAAGACATGGCCGACATATGAGGTTGGTCTAAGAGGTACGTGGGAGAAAGGTTCTGCGTGGTGGGGTCTGCGGGGTGGAGAAGGGTTCTGCATGGGGGGGTCTACGGGGTGGAGAAGGGTTACATGAATTTAAGGGAAGGGGGGTATGGGTTAGGAACAAGAATAGGGGTGGGGGTTAGGAATAGGGAATAGGGGTGGGTTTTACGAGCAGGGGAAGGGTGGGGGAAAATTAATGGGGGAAATGAAAGGTGGGGGAAAACGCACGAGTGGGCGAAATGCACAAGTTGGGGGGAAATTAATGGTGGAAGATGGATCAAAATGAAAGATCTGATACCACTGTAACATGAAAGTTGTTATTCACCAGAGAAATGAATCATTCTTAATATTGATATTTTATTGATAATGATAAAGAAGATGATTACACTAAGTTGTTATTCACTAGAGAAATGAATAATTCTTAATATTGATATTTTATTGATAATGATAAAGAAGATGATTACACTACCCTCGTGATGGTTTTCTATATAGCATTGACTGGTCACGAGGTGAGGAGGTACATGCCTCTTGATTTAATTAAATGATTTAATTTATTATTATCATTTTTATTATGTTTGTAACAGACCAATTAATAAATAGTACAACCCAACACTACACAAAACTGATTAACACACAATGACACTCTGATAATGGCTCACCTATTCTAGTCCCAAAATTATGGGGATCATGAACTACAAAATTCCAACTATTTTTGTTCTGATTGTAGGGATATGGATTTATAAATCCAACTATTCTCCTATGTGTTGAGTTGACTAATAGTAGACTAACTAGTGATGTCATTGTAAATGGCCTTACCTAATTATTATGCGCCTTATCCTATCATGGCTATGGATTGGGATATATTTTATATTTGTATGACTAACTAGTTCATACACCTTTTGAAATTGAAGGATATATATTCCATAATGAAAATAAATATCATCTTTTCTACCAAACATAGAGCTTATACAAAAATAACGAATCACATTTGAGTTTTAACAATGTATATTTGAGTCAAAATACCAAAATCAAACATGCACACATTACCATAAGAATTTTGTTAGTCACGATATCTATGTTTGGGTAGAATATTATGTCATCTTCTTGGGTAGCCTATTCCTATTGTTGAAAGGACTTATAGTGCCACATGCTACATGTATAAGAATAAAATATGTATAAGAAACTAAATGAGACTGTGTATTCAAAAATATTAAACATTCTATCATAATATTAAAAATAGGATATGCTAAAATACTTGAGATTATTTTGGTGTCAAGAATAATTAATTCTTTATTAAACACGGCCAACCATATGAAGGTGGAAGCACATATGGACCCTCCCCCTCACTTCACTCTCATTTCCCCATACCCAATCTATCTATTGGAAATTAATCGAAAAAAAAACATAATATCATAAAACACATAACATTAATGCATAAAAGTTGCCAAAACAAAAAATATTAAAAATATAAAATATTCATAAAATTGATCATTAAAATATGTTGTTTTCCACTAGTGTCTTATTCTATACACAATCACTTCCTATGTGGTTTCTTGTTTAAAAAACAATTCATAAGCAATATGCTCATTCCTTCCTACTCTTCGTTTAGTGTATGCTCTTCTTTTAGTGATTCAAGCTACCTACTAGAATGAAATACACATCTTGTGCTATGTTCAAGTTGAGCATACTGAAAATTTAATACAAAAAAATGTGTTAAAGTGATATGGTTAGTGATTATTGAGTCTTGACATATAAATTGTAATTCACTAATGTTGAAACTTCCATTTAATATATATATATATATATATATATATATATATATATATATATATATATATATATATAANTATTAAATGGAAGTTTCAACATTAGTGAATTACAATTTATATGTCAAGACTCAATAATCACTAACCATATCACTTTAACACATTTTTTTGTATTAAATTTTCAGTATGCTCATAATTAATATATATATATATATATATAAGTAAATCATGATAACCATCATACACCGATTTTACACTCATAATACGATCAAGACGTTGCTCTCCATTGTTGGCCTTATTACCACCAATGTTATCCTACATAAAACAAATGAAGACATTAATTTATAGGCAATAATCAATCGTGAATGAGTTTCATAAAAAATCAATATTAGAAATCTATCAATTTTTGTTGGGTAATAGGGTGGAACCTGTTACGAAAAAGATAAACAATTCTACAGATAATCGAAGAGGGAATAAAATTTTGAACATAAAGGTGGTGTCTAAAGACACCATTACGACACTTAAGCACAACACACTATGATTAGAACATCACAATGCATATTGGACATCTTGTACACAAAAACGATATCACCATGATGATAATAGCCCATGTGGCTTCTATTTATAGCTCCAAGATCTAACCAACTTCCATGAAATCGGGAGGATCTTGTCCATGTTGATGAAAATTAATGGATATCCAAATACCAACATTTTCGAATCTTGTTGGGCTAAGGAAAGATAGCCAGGATTGTTACCCTATGTTTATAACCTTTTGCAAAAATATCAATTAATATTCAAGAAATATGTTCTTGAGATCAATGTTGTCTTTTATGTTGTGTTATGATAAAGAAATAAAAATATTTATATCAGAAAATATTAATAGGTTTATAAACAATAAAAAAACATAAAATATGAAATAAGATCAAACATACAACCAAAATGAGACCTCAAAACCATCACGTGATTTATTTACATGATTTCATACCTAGAATGGGTAAGGACCATAAAAATACTTAGAATTCAAAGGTTACATCATCACAAAGATATCTCGTGCCTTCTAAGTAAAACCAAGACTGAAAAATTAACCAGATCAATAAGCCACAATTTGTCACTCCTTGACTCTACAAAAAATTATTAATTAGCATTGAAAATCAATTCAGAAATCCAATAAGAATTTACAAACTATCAGAAACAGATGATCAACCTTATAAAACATGTAAATAATCAATGCTTCTTGGTCCTCCTTATTTCCTCCTTCGGTAAGACCCTGCTATCAACATGAATTTGTTAGCTTTTAAGTATTTCAGAAATGAATGGAGTAGTAATGCAATCTCACTCTAGAGCAAGATCAAACATTATTAGAGCTTTTTCCTTTTGCTCTCTTTTTTCCTTGTCCCTTCAATTCTCCTTTTATTCTCCAAAAGTAGTTTTGAGTAGTTTCAACTACTTTTAGTTAAGTTATTTAAATAACATTTTAGTTAAACAGGGACAAAATAAAATATTAATAATAAGATAAGGGTATAATACATATTAACTAATAGGTGGGGATCCTCTGACAACTCTTTTGTTTAATTTTCAAAAATATCCCCTTGTTCATCCATCAATTAAAATGCATCAATATCATCAAAGCAATAGCATAAACATAGGCCCTAATCATCTCTCTTGAAATATTTCAAAACACACTTGTGACTCCCAAATATCAATTATATATGCACATGCATGGCTAAAATTGAATAAGTCAACAATCTATCAAAAACTATACTTCTGCTCAAAATAAATAAAGTTTGTCTATTGTCTAAAACAATTGGTGTCCAAAATATGAGTGATTTTACAAACAATGAAGCCAAAATAAATAACCTCATAAAATAAAAAATCATATTTTTTGTGTGAGGCAATTTTCCTCTGTCCACTTTCCTTTGACTCTGTTAGCTTGGGTATCTGTGAATTTTCCTTAATAGGAATTTTACCTTTAACTGTTGATGCTTCTGGGTGCATTTCTTCAAAATGGGTGTGTCTGTTTTCATGTCCAAGGTGTTGTGAATGTGAAGTGATTGAGTGTGAGGATGCTTGAGATTGGTTGGAGTCAATAGAATGGGTAGGTTGTTTTCCTTTGCTAGGCTCTTTCTCTTGGGATTTGAAATTTTTTGGTATTGCATGTGAAGCAATATAAACAATAGGTTGAACATGTTTCTTAAGAGGAGTTGGTGGTGGAAATGGTAAAGAAATTGTTGGCCATCCTTCAACATGAGGGGAAGGAGGATGTAAAATATCATTGTAGTCATCATTGACCAAGATCTTGAGTGGTAAAGACACATGTGGCTCAAATGGCATGCCAGAGATAGTAGGATGAGGGTGAAAAGGTGGCTATCCATGTGAAGGGGTCAAAAGGCTCTTTGCAAGGCTAAGTTTAAGAAACTAGTTTGTAAGAGTTGATTAAAATTTTCAGGATCAACATCAAAATGAATGGAAAATTGAAGTACTTTTCTTCCCCATTGCCAAAAATCATTTCGCCTTAATCCTCCACCACAAATTCTTCTACTAAAAAATATCATCTATAAAGTATAAGGATAAGTTAGAGTATGCATACAATAGCAAGTGAAACATCAAATATTGTTTGCGTTAACAAGTTTTGGAAAAGCTATGACTTGATCAACAAACAAGCATACAAGCAACTTGGAATAAAAGGGAAATGATGACTTTCAAGTCAACTTTCATCTCTACTTTGAAATACTTCACCATCTCATACAACTGGTTATTATTAAAAACATGGAAATTTCAATGTAATTGGGAATGCGAGGGGATTTGTAATGTATGGACAGTGAAATAAATGGAAAGGGGAGTAATGCCACATGTTTAAAATAATAACACATTCATCATCAACCATGTTCCAAAATTAAAAAAAACCTGCCCATAATCATATCGTGTATGCCATGCCAAACATCTTTTCATTACTGTTAACATATCCATTGTCCAAAGTAACTGCTTATGTATCAAGGGGAAAAAATATGGACTAAAATGAAATTGAAATTTGGGAACCGGTAATAATTTATATAAAATGAGAGTATGAGGGAATTGGCCCTGAACAATCAATCATGATTTCATCCAAGCATAATCCATTTAAAACAATCACCTTGAGATATTTCTCCTTCAATATTTTCCCTTGACCATAATTTTATTGATCGAAATATGTCTTTGTTGTCAAGTATTCATATCAATTTGATAAAGAAAACATTTCTTATTTCATACAACAGGGGGGGAAATATAAAATTTTAAAATGATATGTGCTTGGGACTTAAGGAATAATGAATGAAAAGTGGAAGTATGAAGGATTTGGTCTTGTATGCAGAAATAGAAGCATATCAAATCAAAAAATAATTTGGGTTATATTTATTTTTAATTTAAATCTTGATGCCCATAATCAATAACCAAATCTATATGTACATATAATTTAACCTCTGCACGAAATTTTTAATAATTATCAATTATCATACACCAACCATTTTAATGTGTCAATAGAACCAATACCACTATCTCTAAAACTTTATGGCATAATTGTCCCATTTTCCTTTTATTATTTCTAGACAAGCCATAGAAATATAAATCTTGAAGTCTCAATTCTTAATCAAACATGGTGAGAAAGGTCCTTAAAACATTACCTATATAGGTCAAAATCACTTATCGAAACCCATGAGAGTTCGAAATTGGGTCCCATACCTCTCTTAAACTTGCTTGATAATATATCAAGCTTAGCCATGTGCATAACAATTTCTCTGTGTACACCAAATGAGGTATCGACCAGACACAAATGTAAATTCTCCACAGTTTAAGTCAAAACAAGGTGCTTTCTTTCATGCACGAGGTTATAAAACTTAAAGACTTAAAGAATAAAAGATACAATCAAGGATTCTTTGATTTCTTGTGATAGGGTTTTAAAATCAAACCAACCAATGTCCATGGGAAACTATTAATAATACAAGTTGAATAGGACTGTAGAATAACCCTTTGAAATACATGAGTTCAAGATTGAGTGGCCTTATTTTTTTCCTTTGTTTCAAAACATGACAACTTTTATATTTATGTCTATGGGTACAAAACTTCAAACAAAATCTTTGTTATGTGTAGGAGCATAATAATACAACTAAAATATTTCCCAAACTTCAAAGTATAAGAGACGGTAACAAGATTGGAAATACAGATGAAACCCATCACATGATAATGTTCAAGAACTATTGCAACACATGGTCAAGAAGAACCAGGGAAAGATTTTAAAGACCTGCGTTCAAAACCCTTCAAGGAAAACTAAAATATATACGGAGGAAAACCCATGAGTCACCTTCCTTCTTTATGTCCATAATCTTAAATTTAAAAGAGTGGAAAATGAAGTTGTGTACATTTGTGAAAAAGAGTGGGAAAGAAGTTACACAACAACAACACAATCCAAATGCAATGAACTCATAGAGTTGGGATCTGAAGATGACATATTTCAGGATGGGGTAAATGCCAAAGTAGTAAGACAAGGAAATACTTTCTTTTCAAAAACAAAAACGAGCTTGAGAAGACAAAATAATAACATACTCATTACTAGTCAAGCAGAGCTTATTCCAAAACCATTTGTTGCAAAAATAAAGGTGCATTTTATGGGTACCATCTAAAATAACATACCTTCATTTGGCACTTAACTATTTCTGAAAAACAAGTCTCTAGTTAACACCACCACCACAATCAAGCTTTGGAACAGGGGCATCACTTACCAGTGCAAAACCAAAATGAAATGCCAAAACCCCAACGAAAGGTGGTATATCTCGATGCAAGAATTCTCGTGTCCCATGCAATGAATTCATGGGGTGTCACATTCTCCAAAAATCAACATCACATTAAATTTCCAATCCAACTCATATCCCACCATTACCTTACACGAATCAGAGCCCTTGCATATAATTTTTTTATGAGTGAAATGCATGGTGTATAACAAAAATTTTCTTCTTCTAGTGTAATCAAATTGGCAAGACTAATTCTCAAACTGCAAGGAGAAATATAATCATTGTATAAGACAATGAAAACACATTAGTATGTTGTTCATATTCAATCTTGGGGGATATTTGAAAATAAATGAACTTCCTTTCTCCTTAGCGCCCCCNCAACTCAACATTTAATGTATCGTAGATAATAAAAAATGATTAAATTATGCCTTGCAACTGTTTGCAGGTTGGTGACTATTTTACGAGTTTGTGAGTCAACATATGGCGACTCCATAGGGTAGGCAATTTTTAATTGGATAGAACTGAAGAATCTTTGGATATTCTAGCATCATATTTCACTAGGCATTTCTATGATCTATTCTTGCAAAAGAAACTGTATGGAGGGAAGAACAAGAAAGAAGAAAATGGGATATCTTTGCATATCATGTTGTAGCAAGAAACCTGTAGGTATGGCAACTACTACATAAATAGTGTTATAGACCCAAAAGGAACATCATCTGTCTCTTACTATTTTAATGAATTTTTAAGCACTTGAGTAAAATTTTGCATCTATCATGACAAAATAAAAGGCTTATGTGATCCAATTTGATCCAATCATAAAGTTAAAGAAAACAAAAATCCAAACTGATAAAATCCTAAGAATTAGTTATAGATACAAGAAAATAACAAAACAAAGAAAAATATATACATGAATCATTTAAAATCTTATCAATTAAATCATTCAGGTTCAACATAATGCTTCAAATGTGAACCATTTGTTGTATATGAAAATATTTTCTCTTCTATGTCTTTTAATAAGTATGAGTTGTTAACTATGACAGAGGTGCCCCCACCTATAGTTCAACATTTAATATATTGTAGATAATAAAACATGTTTAAATTATGACTTGCAACTATTTGCAGGTTGGTGACTATTTTATGAGTTTGTGTGTCAACATCTGGCGACTCCATAGGATAGGCAATTTTTAATTAGCTAGAACTGAAGAATCTCTGGATATTCTAGCATCATATTTCAGTAGGAATTTCTCTGATATATTCTTGCAAAAGAAACTATATGGAGAGAAGAAAAAGAAAGAATAAAATGGGACATCTTTTCATATCATGTTGTATCAAGAAACATGTAGGTATGGAAATTGCTACATAAATAGTGTTACAGACCCAAAAGGAACATCATCTGTCTCTTACTGTTTTAATGAATTTTTAAGCACATAAGTAAAATTTTGCAGCTATCATGAAAAAATAAATGGCTTATGTGATCCAATTTGATCCAATCATAAAGTCAAAGAAAACAAAAATCCAAACTGATAAAATCCTAAAAATTAGCTATACATACAAGAAAATAACAAAACAAAGAAAAATATATAAATAATCATTTAAAATCTTATCAATTAAATCATTCAGGTTCAATGCAATGATTCAAATGTGAACCATTTGTTGTATATGAAAATATTCGCTCTTCTATGTCTTTTAATAAGTATGAGTTGTTACCTATGATAGAGGTGATTTTAAATGGACCCATCCAAAGCTTCTGAAATTTAGAATGTTTTCCTTTATCAATGTGAGCAAAATCCCAAAGCAAGACTTTCTCATCAACTATGAAAATAATAGATTTATCTTTTTTATCGAAGTATTTTTAACAAATTGTTTCCTTCTCCTCAGTTTTTCTAAAGCATGATTTTTGTGTCCTTCCAAGGAAAGAAAAGCATTTATTCTTTGCGAAATATCTGTTGTGTTCAACTCTTCTTCCCTTAATACTAATAGAAGTGAGGTAAGTTCAAGTTCTATAGGAATAATAGCTTCTTGTCCATATAAGAGTTGAAATAGAGTATGGCCAATGCTAGATTTAATGGTAGTCCAATCTGCCCAAAGTGCATACGTGAGAAGTGTGTGCCACTGACGAGGTTTATCGTCTATGATAGTTTTCAAAATTTTGACCATGTTTTTATTAGTTGATTCAACTTGCCCATTTCTTTGTGGATAATAGGTATAAGAAGTAAAGTGTTTCACATCAAATTTACTAAGAAATTGAGTGAACTTGGCATAAATGAAAGGTGGTCCATTATTTGAAATAATTTCAAGAGGAAGACCAAAATAAGAAAATATGTCATATTCGAGGAAAGAGGTGACCTGCTCATCTTGTTAATGCTTGAGAGGTACAACTTCAGTCCACTTAGTAAATTAATCTGTTGTTTTCAGTATAAAAATATGTCCTGCAGAAGATGGAGGATTGATAAGACCAACGAAATCTAAAATGGAAAATCAGGAAGAACAAGTTGCAAAGGCATGGAAGAAAATTGTTCTTTACCAACAAATTTTTGACACTAATCACAAGTCCTTGTAAATTTGAAAGAATCTCTAAAAATGAAAGTCAAAATGACCACCGATATGAAAATTTGAATCTGTTGATCTGTGACTTTCTTTCAACATTTTCTGAGCTACAACATCATCTATACATCATAACAACAACCCATTAATAGATCTTCAAAATAGAGAATTTCCCAAGATCATATATTTAGATGCTTCAAGGTGTAGCCTCCTACATTGATGGGATTCTAGGTAATCATGACACTTTTGGAATTGCAAGTAAAACACAAGGTCCTTATACCAAGGTTGATCAACAAGATAAAGATTTTGATTTTTAATATAGAACAATGTTGATAATGCACTTTCATGACTTTTAGAATAATCACTTGGTTTAGGATGTTGAGCCAAATAAAGTGCCAATTCACGTCCCTTAATTTTTTTTGATGTTGTGATCGTTAAATCATGTTCTTGAATTTTCACAAGCCAATGTGCAAGTTTACCTGAAAGGTGAGTTTGTGAAAGTAGAAACTTGACAGCGGGTAAAGGGACTTTGACCTGCATGTTCTTTCCAAGAATAAAGTGGAATTTTTTTTCTATAGCCTTAACAAGAGAAAAAGTATTCTTTTCAATAAAACAATATTTGATTTCATCATCAGATAGGATATGGCTCATGTAAGCTACATGTTGTTCGTTGTTTTGATCATCATTTTGTAGAATAATAACAGAAATTGATTTTTCTGTTGAGTTCGTATAGATAATGAAGTCTTTGTCAAAATATGGTTTCACCAAGACCGGTGCAGAACTGATTGATTTTTTAATTCCTACAAAATCCTCTTAAACATCCTCTATCCAAGAAAAAGTTTGATCATGTTTCAGAATGTTATGAATAGGATTAACCATTACAACAAAATTAGGAACAAATCTTCTAACAAAATTAATTCTTTGCATAAAAGATCGAATTTCCTTTTTAGATGTGGGGGTTGGAAGATTTAAGATTGCGGTAACCCTCTTAGGATCAATGTCGATCCCTGCATATGAAATGATGTGACCGAGAAGCTTACCCTAAGTGACATCGAAAATAGATTTTGAAGGATTTAAATATATGCCAAATTTTCTGCATCGCAAAAATACTTTTTTAAACATATCAAAATTATTAGATCGGGTTGTAGAATACATAGTTAAGTCATCAAGATAAATATGAGTTAATTTACCAATAAGATCATTGAAAGCTATCTGCATAGATCTCTGAAAATTAGCACCTGCATTAGATAATCCAAAAGGAATTCATTCATAGGAAAAGGTGGCCCACCGAGTTGTGAATGTGGTTTTATACTTGTCTACCATTTTGACTCTAATTTGATTATAACCTGAAAAACCATCAAGCAATGACATCATTTGTGGCCCTGCAACTTGCTGAAAAATCATTTCCATAATGGGAAGAGGAAAGTTATCCTTCACACTAGCTCTATTTAGCACACGAAAATCAATGCATAATCTAATTTCACATGTCTTTTTTGATACGAGAACCATATTTGACACCCATTCATAATATTTAATCGTAAATATTATGTGAGAATTTATTAACTTTTCCACTTATTTTTCTAACTGTAGCTTCAAGTGCAGGATTAATGGGTCTATGTTTCTTGCTAACAGGTTTAGCTCTTTCCTTATTCAGAATAGCATGTTGGATGATACTAGGATCAAAACCACGAACATCCCCATAAGACCAGGAAAAAAATCTCTAAATTCATGAAATAAATCCATGAATAAACATTGGGATCCTATTTTTAAAAAATTTGGAATTTCTTGAGTTCCAATGTCAACATGAACGATATCTCCTATTTTTAGTTTAAACTCCTCTTCTTTTTGATCTTTAGTGTTGCTAACATCACTAGTAGAGAATGATCTTTCAAGAGGAGTTAAACCTTTAAGAATTTTATTATTTTCAAGAGAAATTATTTCCTTTGGGTTATATAACTCATCCTGAATAAAAGCACAAATGCTTTCATCGTCCAGGAAGACTTTCCATGATTCCTCATTCTTTGGAATATGAGGTCGGAACAGGGATAAAAAAGTGCTATCAGGTCTTTGAGGAAATAATTGCCTTATAGGTGAAGTTGAAAAAATAACTAACCTATCAACCATTGAATTCAATTCCCTTTTGATGTAATTGATATTAAAGGAAAACAGATTTTGAATCAAAGTCCAAAAAACTTGGGTGTATCATTTCAACAACTTTCTATTAGGATTATATATTTTTCTAACCAGGTTTTACAACAAGTTTCGAGTCTCCAAAAATAATGATATGACCACAACCTAGGTTGCAAGCATTTTCAATTCCTAGAAGCAAGGCCTCAAATTCAGTATCGTTATTTGTGCAGGAAAATTCTAGTCTATAGGAAAAAATGTGAATTCTACCTACATGATAGTATAATATGATGCTTGCTCTATTACCTTCACTTGAACATGAACCATCAAAGTGCATATGCCACATACCATAATCATAATCCTCTGGTTTTTCAAGAGGTGCATCATCTTCATCAACAAAAATAGAATAAACACCCATATCTTCCTTAATATAATTTACATTGGGTTGAGGAACTTTCTCAATATATGGTGAAATTATTCCTTCCCTTAAAAAAATGATATTCTTTCCATTTTTAGGAATGGACATATGCGAACTGTCTAACGATAGATAACTACTAGTTAAATCTTTCTAATCTCTACTCAAAATAATTGAGTAATTACTAACAGACATGTCAATTACTGGAATATTAAGAGTGGTTCTGATTTCAAGATGTGCACAAAGGACTAGAGTCACATATTTGATCTCACCGATTGTTGAGTGTTTTTTATTATTATATTAAAACACACTCCTCGTGTTTTCATTTGTACAATAGAGTTAGTTCTTCCATAATAATATTGGACATGACACTAGGGTGCGATTTGTCATCTATTAAGCAACAATGAGCTATTCTCTCCATAATTTTTACAGAAATATAAAAAGGAGGATTTTTTACACATATTCTATTTACATGTAATTTTTCTCCATCAATATTTTTCAGATATACTTGTTGGTGCAAAATTGGAGACCAGGTTTATCGAAGGTTTCCAACAAAGATATCATTGTAGTCTAGCAGCGCTGGAATTTTCAAACTTTTGCAAGGGATGGAGGTCTCACCCAAAGCATAACCGATACTTGTGTGAGGTGAAGTGAATCAAAGAGGATGTGTCATCGGGTTTTGCGCAACATAATGAATATTCATTCTCTACCATATAAATAATTGTATCACCAAGAGTATAAAACAACATAAACATTATATTAACTAGGTTGTGCAACATACGTAAAATTCCATTCATCATAATTAATGGATAAATACCAAATACATAGTACGTAAGTACTTGTGCAGTGAAGAAACTACAGAGTCATACACATATTAATCAAAATTTTAGGGACCAAATGATCTCTTATATTATCAATATCTTAGGATTCATGATACCATGAGTACATCCTTCTTATCATATCTTATACATCACATCCTAGGTCATAATATCCACTACAAACTCTATCACTATTGCGTAAGAACAATTATTCCCACAAAACCTATTACAATAGCTTAACGTGGCCAACTCAATAACAACAATGGCGATAGCTTGATAGAAAATAAAGGAAAATATTATCAACAAAACTCTAACAATGCACAATATGACTAACAACCAATGACAACAATGAATGACTAACCCTTTCCCATTAAATATTCCCATATTTCTAGTTTTCCCTCAGGCGCTTCTTGACTTCTTGATTCTGCTTCCATTGATTTTCGTGCTTTCTACTTGCATGCGCTTAAATATTCCAACTCTTTCCATTTACTCATATAGCTTATGCATGATCTGATTTTACTGTTGGCACTCTTGCAGTTAGATTTTCCTCTTCTCCTAGTTGTTCTCTGCGACTTCTAGTCTTTCACTAGACTATTGCACTTTCCCTCAAAACTTTATCCTTTCCACAAAATCAGGTTTCCTTAAAAAATGGAGGGGCAAACAAGCCTTGGCCACAACCTTTGACTCATCTAGAGTCAACCTATTGGATTTTTCCCCTATCCTTCCACAAACGGAGGGCCCAACTCTGGTACAATGGAAAGATCATGCTCGTGAAAATGGTCGTAGTACTCAATATGATCCTACCATTTCCTCACCAAATTTTAGGGTTCTGCAAAAAATTCTTGAGAAAGAGTCACATCATGCTCCTATGGATTTGTGGCCAAAAGAATACTCCATTCTCTATTAGTAATGGAGTCAAGCTACTACATCTGAATATATTCTTCTTTCAATGTGGGATGGAAGTTGTGGAGTTATTTCTTTGTAGGCCTGGTGGATTTATCCAATGCATCCAACCTTTTGTCTTCAACCTGAATTTATGTAAATTTAGTGGCCTTCTCAACATGGTTAGTCATAGCTCTCGCTTCCGCATGCATGTTGTTTATTTGTGCATACAATTCCATGATTGGTTGTCTGTGTCGGTCCAATAGACAAACCCATTTGTTGACCATGTTGAAGATCCTACAATTCTCATCAACACGGGTATGAAGCGTGGACTTGATGGTGTCGCCCTCCACAACTTATTGTATAATATTTTGTAGAATATGTTGGGGTTTTCCTTTTCCTTTAATTTGTTCAAAACTAAATCATGTTGTAGGGTATCGATATTTGCAGATAGCTATGACCAGGAACCAACAATTATCTCAACTCATTGTGGAGGCACAATTGGAGTGAAGTCTTCTGAAAGCCTAGGAACAACCTATCAAAAAGAGGGTCAGACTTGATCAAATTTTTCTGACACAACCACAACAGTGGATTCATCTTGCATCCATAATCCATGATCAATTTCTATGAAAGAAGCGACAATAGAGGCAACATATTGTAGTTGTTATGCATGTTGTTGGAGTTCATAATTGGTGCATTCGAATGCAATGATCCTCTATTTAAACTGATCGGTGGAATCTTGAATGATATTCAATATTTGCGGTGTATACCAAGTAGCAAGCTCACCATTGGAAAGAGAGGGATCCAACACTAGTGTGGACACAAGTGAGAGACTGTTGAAAATAGAATGATGGGAGTGCGAGCGCCATCCATACTAGCTGATGTGGCTTTGAAACTATTCATAATATGATCTTGGACCTCCTATGGAAGCATGGAAGCAACCTATGTCTACTCTAGGCACATCTCCAAGATGGATTGACATTGGTGGGGGTCCTGTAGCATAGGAACAATATGATCCTTGATCGAGCTCATGCTATGAGATGAATGGGTATGATCCTGAGTATCCATACCTTCTTGTGGAGGGTCCTGGTCCATCAAAACGTCTGTTTCTATCCCTCTTTCTAGCTCTGAATGGATAGTAGTTTTCGGTTGCGTCTCCAGGGAGACTTGGCTCTGTAGAAATTAAGGAATAGAGGACATTAGTGGAATGATGGTTCATGAAGGTGTAGTAGAGGGGTCTACAAAACCTGTCAAGGTGGTGTCAAAATGGGTGTGAGTGGTGGATGATGGAGGCGTGAATGGGACATCGACATGTAACGTATGATGCTAGTTGGGAAGTTCCTCAAGAATGATAATATACTTATGTTTTAGCGGAGGATCATAAATGATGGTTATGACAGGGATCGATGAAGGAAGGGTGTTAGTGGTACGGGTAAGAGGTGGAAGGGAATACAATGGAGTGGATTTAGTGACAAGGGGATCAATAAAATATTTAGAGGGAGAATGATGTGTTTCTTATTGAGAGGAAAAACATAAGTAAAGACCTCCTGTAATTTTTTACCTAAGATGGTGACGTCATATGGAATGGCGGAAAATGGGATTTGAATTATCCCCCTTCACAATGATTCTTTTGCACCTTCCTCTAAGCTTAAAGGAATTCATTCCCTTTTTGCGGAGCTGGTACCTATGTCAGGAGTTTGCAAAGGATCATACCATTGTGCGATGAAAGACATTGTGTAGGAGACACCCGAGCACTTCTTTTCAATAGTGACACCTGGTCATATGGTGAATTCCTTATCAAACACTGCCTCATCCAGATAAAATGGTAAAGGATTCATATGGAAGAGAGTTTGGGTAGTTCCAAGAGGTCGCACAAATGTATGATTCCGTCTCATCCTAAACCATATGTTGTGCATGTGATGATTGAAAAATGATTGTGGGATTCATGGATATTGTGTTTCCGTGATGAGGATGTTATACCACTGAGAAAAATCTGCAGTGTGAGTTGTTTCATTGGTGGTTGCAGTGCGGATATGCCAAGGGTCAAAGAGTTTAACAATGCAGTCATTAGATGTGAAAGAGATAATGCGACCCTGCGACAACTGCCACTTCCACATCGCAAATGATACTAACAATTAGCCATAGATGAAGTACCCAACCTTATCATGTGCATCTGTGTAAGCCTGGAATAGTTCGGTGAGAAAATATTTACACCATTTCAATGGTCCACCAATTTTAGTGAATTCGGCTACTACTATGGCATCAAGGGTGCACTCTCCTTTCATGTAATTATTCATTAATTTCCCAACAATAGGATAACAGGTCATGTAGACCTATTCATCATTGATTGGTGCAATGTGTGTTCTATGACCTCCTCGCCTAGGTCTATATTTTTCATATAAGCTAAGTTCTCCCTTTGTTCGTCCATGCTTCCCAGAGCCTTGGAAGCCATCTATAAAATCCTTCCTTTCCATGGATAACCCAGTGAGATTATGAATGTCCTCAACGTCGATGGGATATTTTTGGTCCAACCATAAGGTACTTTTGTGAACCCGGATGATAAGGAATGTTTTGCATCGACCAACTTCTCCATTAGTACCAAAGACTGGTAGGTCGCAAAGACTTATCAAGGTAGATTCCCATAGTGGTAGGAACAGTAGTTTCCACTTCCACTGAAACCGCCCATCCTAAAACATGATGCGATCCATAAATGCATGAATATCCATTTGTATAAACAAGGAAGCATCTGTAAAATCCAAGTCGACTAGCTGATTTTGATCAACCTTCCCATGGCGATAACCCTGAACCGTAACTCATGGATCAATAAATTCCTTTGAAGTAACGGTTTTGGGAAGAGCTCCTTGACCAATAGTGAAAATCATCATAACATAATCACATTGGTAAACAAAGAGAACCGATGGAAAAATGTGTGGCCTCGTATATTTCTCAGGGGGATCCAAGATTGAAGATACAAATAACTAGATGAAATCACAATACCGACGAACAATCGGCCAAAGGAGAGTTTATAGGCAACGTCAAGGAATGGTGAAGGAAGTAAAAACCATTAAGATATACAACATGACATCCATTTCGGTATTAACGTAGGACATGATGAGTAAACACAAAAAAAATATATGAGGTGATATGGGTAGTTAAGAGCAGAAGAATAAACATGACACATGGTTATTGGGGTGAGCGAGAAAGTAATGGCCTTACTAAATATCACCCGAAAAATTATTGACAACTGTGAGGACGTAAATGACTTCGGCTAATACTGAAGGGACAACAAGTAAAAAGGGTATCAAAGACATTTAACTAATCTAGTGACAACAACATGCACGGGTTTCGAGATCAGAGGATACGAGATACGAGTGGATTTGATTTAGACCTCCTCGATAAAAAAGTTGATATCTAGACTAGATAATTGATAGGGACTACAAGATGTTAGGACAAGTGATAGTCGGACACATCACCAATCTATTGATAGAAACGAAAAATAACTAATTAAAAATCCTTCCTACTGTTATGCACTCCCGTGTATTGGATCATTGCGCAATTACACTTACCGAACAAAAATATAGGGATTTAGGCATGCACCATTCACCCATCCAGGTATAAGGATACCGTCAAGTTGCACGAGCTTCATAGTTCCAGATTCATGGATTTCTACAACAATAAAAGGTTCTGGCCAATGCATTTGTAGCTTCCCCAGGTGTGTTTGATACTTGTTATCATATAACAAGACTTGGTCACCTTGAAAAAATGACTTATGCTTGATATGCATGTCATGCCAATACTTTTTCCAATCCTTTTCCACCGTCTGATGAAAATATGCTAAGAACTGGACTTCTACAAGTTCCATTAATTATGAAATTCATGCTATGAGGGATTCATCATCTGTCATATTAGTACCTTGCGCAATGAATAGACTCAGAGTTATAAACTCAGTGGGAACTACTACTTCTCGAACATATACCAACCAAAACATGGTATACCTATGTAATATCTCGATTGCCACACCAAAATTTAGTTAAACCCTTCTCTAAGATCTGGTTGAATGCTTATACTATTCCAATTGCTTGAGGATGGTATGAACTTATATTATGGTGTTGGAAAAAAAATTATCTTGTGAGGGTTGTGATAGTATCACTAATAAAATTAGCTCCTTGCTCACTGGTCAAGCTTCGAGGACAACCAAACCTTGAATTTTTTTTTTCAAAAATATACCATGATGTTGTGTCTATAGAGAAATTATGAAAAAATTATGCTTTGACCCAATGAGTTAATTAATCAATTGTGGTAATAATGTATCATTCTTTTGAGTGCTTTGCAGGGGGATTGATCGGACCAATGAAATCAATAACCCACTTTTCAAAGGATTATAGTGCTCGAACATGGTGTAAGGGTAACTCATCATGACAAGATGGCTTTCCAACTCGCTGAAAAATGTCACATGCCCTGACAGATTCTTTGGCATCTTTGAACACACCATAATCCTTCTTGTAACACCTTCCAAGAATTTTTCTTTCCACCAACTTGTCCTCCCGCAACTCCACTTTGAAACTCCCACAAAATATCTGATCTCTCATGGTCAAGCACTCAACGCCTGAGGATGTTATACAATATTAATTTGTACAAGTGTACTGCAATCAATTGATAGTATATTTCTCAAACCTCTAGGTGTTTCTTTTGAGTTGTGGAATAACCTTCAGGGTAGGAACTCGTGCTAAAAAATAAGGCAATGTCAGACAAGTAATTAGGAATAGCTTCAACCTTGAAAAGAGTTTCATCTGGGAGATGATCATTTACAATGTCACCACTCTCTCCTAATTCTAGTCTAGACAAATGGTCTGGACCCACATTTAATTTTCCTATCTTAACAATAAACTCAAAAGGAAATTCCTGAAACAACCATAACCATCTACAAATATTTCCTTCTAACAAAGGCTTATTAACAAGATATTTCAAAGTAGAGTGATCAATAAACAACTTAAAGTGAATACCTATTATATAATGTCTAAATTTTTGTAAAGCATAAACCATTTCCAAACCT
Source organism: Picea engelmannii (assembly GCA_009831015.1). Classification (NCBI taxonomy): domain Eukaryota; kingdom Viridiplantae; phylum Streptophyta; class Pinopsida; order Pinales; family Pinaceae; genus Picea; species Picea engelmannii. The sequence goes on along the minus strand of ML780148.1, from coordinate 1,036,652 downwards.
TCCCTTTTGGTTGTAGTGTAGTTGAGCTCAGCCTAGGAAATATTTCTTCTAGCAAAGTAGACTGAATGATCTAGGTTTCCTTCACGAGGTTGCACAAGGATAGCCCCCAACCCAATGCCAAAATAATCAATATGCATATGGAACTATGCTTTCCAATTCAGGTACACAAGGATAGGAGAAGTGATCTACCTTTATTTGAGGGTATCAAATGCTTGATTGCATTATAGCATCCAACTAAAAGCCTCAAATTTCTTTAACAATTTTTCCAAAGGGGTGGCCATGCTTGCGTAACTTTTGATAAACTTGTGATAGTATCCCGTGTAACCTAGCATCGACCATAACTCTTTGGAAGTTGTAAGTGGAGGCATATTCAATGACATGACAAATTTTGTAGGATCAACTAGCATTCCTTACCTACATACAATATGGCCTAACAAATTCCCAAATGGTACACAAAAAATGCATTTTTTCAGATTGATGGAAATCTATAGCTGTTTGTAGCGATCAAGCATCAATCGTAATAGGCCTATGTACTCCTTTAAGAGGTTGTACATAATCCAATAATCCATATAGACTTCAAGAAACTTGTGAATGAATTCATGGAAAACTGCAATCACAATCTGAGAGAACACCCCTAGGGAATTCTTGAGCCCAAAAGGCATAACATTCTAGGAAAATGATCCCCACTCGGTAGTGAATAATTTTTTTTTCTTGTCTTCCATTGCAATTCTAACCTAGTGATATCCCAAAAATCCATCTGTAAAGAATATGCTTCATTCCCCACTACTTGATCTAGGACCACATCACTAAAGGGGGTAGGAAAGGGGTCATGTACAATGGTAGTGTAATGTCCCCACTTTGGGGCATCATCACAGGGCAGAGATTTATGATGACCAGAGTAGCCAGATGGATGCTATAGTGAGTACAGGGGTATTTGAGAGGTATTATGGGGTCCATCTTGCATTGATGATCATATTCCATCATTATGAGCCATTCCACACAGGTTGGCTTTGGTTTCGTTGCATTCTGACGATTTCCAGGATTTTGACTATTTTGAGCTATAAGTCAATGAAATTCACTGAAGATGTCATTTTGGGCACATTACTTGGAGGAACCTATCAGTGTAATAACTCATTGGAATCGGGAAAAGCAACACTACAGGATGGGATGGCTAGAAGTGACTTTCAGTGGTTAGGGAAGCCACAAAGAGAGATAAGGAGCTTTTTAGAGGTAAAAAGGTTAATTAATTAATTAAAGTGATTTAATTAATTAATTAAATATTAATAA
>ML780148.1:990279-1023786 GCA_009831015.1 Picea engelmannii | reverse complement strand
ATGATTGTTCATTTGTTCATTTCTTATTTACTCTGCAGTTATTGGATAATAATGCTTCATTGATATAACACTTGGATTATATGGTTAAAAGGGACTAAATTGCTCTATTACTGATTCACCCCCCCCTCTCAGTAATCCAACAAGAGTGGCATCATGGTGATTGTTGATAGACTTACAAAGTACACAAAATTTTGTGCACTCTCTCATGCTTTCAATACCATTATAATTTCCACTGCATTCACGGAGACAGTTCAAAAGCTACATGGAAGCCCAAAGATTATTATAAGTGACAGATATCCCATCTTCACTGGAAATTTTTGGACAAAATTATTTTCTTTTTTGGGTACTCAATTGGCTCATAGCGCATCTTATCATCCTCAATCTGATGGAAAAACTGAGATAGTGAACAAATGTCTGGAAGGCTACTTTCGTTGCTTTGTCTCTGACAAGCAAACAAAATGGTTCAAGTATTTACTCTTGGTAGAATGGTGTGATAACACTTCCTTTCATACTTCAACAAAAATGACACCATTTATGGTGCTCTATTGATATCACCCACCATCCATCACTTCTTCTCTAAAAGAAAAATCTAAGGTTCAAGCAGTGGAAAATCACATCAAGCATCAACAACAAGTTCTCCAACTCTTAAAGGACAACCTGACCATGGCGCATAATTGCATGAAACAAGCAGATCAACATTGTAGTGAAAGAAGTTTTGAAGTAGGGGATTGGGTCTTTTTAAGACTACAACCATACAAATAGATGTCCCTCAAGTGAGATAAGAAGGATAATAAATTATCACCGAGGTATTATGGCCCTTATAAGGTGTTGCAAAATATTGGTACTATGGCATACAAGTTGTAGTTGCCTGCATCTTTGCGAGTACACCTAGTTTTCCATGTTTCATGCTTAAAGAAGGTTATAGGTGACAAGATCCCAATTCAAACTATATTTCCAGAACTTGATGAGGAAGGAAAAATCATATTTGAGCTTGAAGCTATCATTGACACAAGTATTCGCCAGCTTGGGAATAGATCCATTTCAAAGTATCTCATTAAGTGGAAGAAACTACTCATTGAAGATTCCTCTTGGGAAAATGAGTCTTTTATACAGAAGCATCCAAAATTAATCAAGCATTGTGGACAACACTTGTCTGAAGGGGAGGGGCATGTTAATCCTTAAATAGTGGCACATTACCCCTTAATTGGGGAATATTACATTAGTATTGTTATTTTATTTATGTCGGCTTGGGTCCATTAGTTGTAATTGTACCTCCTAGTCTCCTATATATACCAAGGAGACCTTTTTCATTTGGAATCATATTGTATTTGTGAATTTATGTGGTGTATAAGGAGGTTTCCCCCTCGAAGAGGATTATTATATGAAATTATCTCTTTGAGGTAGTTCTTTCATATTCATCGCATTGGTTTTTTATATTCGACATTTCAGACCAAACCAGTGTGGTCCATCATTAGGAAAAGTATTATGAGATATGAAGGAAAAATGATAAAACAAGTGTATATAAATACATGATTTTTTTTTTATGAAGAGCTGACTTATTAAAATCTGACAATTTGAGTGGATGTGAATCTCATAATACTTTTCCTGATGATGGACCACGTTGGTTTGGTCTGAAAAGTCGAATATAAAAAACCAATGCGATGAATCTGAAATAACTACCTCATCACAACAATGGTCGCAAAAGTCTTAGAACATAAATAATGACCTTGTACGGACATGATACATCTGATAAAATCTGACAATTTGAGCAGATGCAAATCTCATAATACTTTTCCTGATGATGGATCACACTGGTTTGGTCCTAAACGTCGAATATAAAAAACCAATGCGATGAATACGAAAGAACTACCTCATCACAAAAATGGTCGCAAAAGTCTTAGAAAACGAAATATCTCTTTGTCAAGGTGTGGAGTACTTACTCTGATGTTTTTATGATATTTGGATATTTGTTTCCTAATAGTTTTGCTCAACATAATGTAGATTCATGCTTTACCATAGAAATAATTATATCACCAAGAGTCTAAAACAACATAAACATTAGATTAACCAGGTTTCACAACATACAAACAAGTCCATGCATCATAATTAATGGATAAATACCAAATAAACAGTACAAAAGTAATTGCACAATGAGAAACTATGAAATCTTACACATCTTAATCAAAATTTTAGGGCCCAAATGATCTCTTATATTACCAATATATTAGGATTCATGATCACGTGAGTACATCCTTCTTATCATATCTTATACATTACATTCTATGTCCCAATACCCACTACAGACTCTATCGCTATTACACAAGTGCAATTATTCCCACAAAACCCGTTACAATAGCTTATCGTACCCAAGTCAATAACAACAATGGTGATATCTTGATAGAAGAGAAAGAAAAATATTATCAACGACATTCTAACAATGTGCAATATGAATAAAAACCAATGAAAACAATGACTGACTAACCCTTTCCCATTACATATTTCCATATTTCTAGTTTTCCCTCGAGCGCTTCTTGACTTCTTGATTCTGCTATTGTCTTTTCTTGATTCTGCTTCCATTGCTTTTCCCGCTTTCTCCATGCATGTGATCCAAGCTTACAACTCTTTTCACTTACTCGTCCAGTTGGTGCATGATTTTTTTTTACTACTGGAACTCTTACAATTAGCATTTTTTCTTCTCCTAGTGGTTCTCTGCGGCTTTCAGTCTTTCACTGGAATGTTGTGCTTTCTTGCAAAACTTTGTCCTTTCCAAAAAATTGGGTTTCCTTGAAAAATGGAGGGACCAAAAATACTAGTTGTGGGAGAATATTTTGATCCAGGTGGATATTGGTCGCCACCCACCTTTTCCCACTGGCTTAAAACAAATTTCTGGCAATTTTGGCAATTTACTATTTTTAGCAGTTTTAACTTCCGGGGCCATTTTGAGGGCCTAAATGAAGGTTTTTCGGGATCGAGCTTCTCAATGATAGTTGAAGGCATCATTGAGCCCCCAAAATGAATCTCCTTGATGATACCTTTCCAACGGGATATCATACGCTTAAAACAAAGATCGTATGCAAACGTTAGGACCCCAGGAAGTTGATGTACTAACTTACCCAGATGGGGCCCACATGATTTTTGGCGCTTCATCTCCTAGGGTTAGGTTTTTGGATGTCTATGGTTTTTGGCATTCCTTTTTATTGTAAAAATGCCTTCAGATCCTCATTGTAATCATCTTCTTGCGAATGAGCATAACCGTCACATCTCTTCTCAGAGATAAGCCGCCACCATTCCAACAAGCTTGTTTCCGCTGCATTTTACAATTTCAACTTACTTCCTTATTGAATAGAAAACCAGTTTTACAGTATCTATGTTATTTTGTGTTAAACACCTGTTAATAATCTGTAGTCATTTCATTCTGCTCATAAAATCTGGATCATCTTTACCTTACATATATTTCTTTAGATGTTGTTGTTGTTTCGGGACAATGACCATATCCAAGAGAGATACATCTTCTTTTATGTTAGCTAGTTGATTAAGGATGTTATACTTGGATGGAGGAAAATAGATTGATATCTCTGGACTTTGATTTATTGTGACAAATTTAGGAATTGTGTTTTAGGAAGTGGAACTGGGAGCAAAGGTATTTTTCATAATATTTCCCTTCCCTTTATTAGCGTATGATTTATTCCTTGTGTTTACTAGCATCACATCCTCCTTAGGAGCCCAATCTAAGGCAAAAATAGTTGTTTCAATATTTTTTTATGAAGATTTGATCTTGTGCCATTTTTTTAACTTCACAAGTACTTTCCTCATGATTTTCATTGCAAAAATTACCCCAAGCCCTAGAGAGAATAACATTTTGCTGATTTAAAAATGAAGAATTAGTTGGATGATTTCTCAAAATGGTTTGAGAAGAAAAAGACTCAGCAGGAGAAGAACTTGAGGTGACATATTTCCTCTCATAAGCAATCATTTGATTTCTCATATCTTGAACAACCTGCAAAACTGTATACATATAAATCTGCTTTATATAATCTTCCGTAGGAAGACCTGTTATTTCCAATTGTTCTTGATATTCCAAACAAGTTTGAAGTACATACCCTGGGTTGGTTACATTTTTTTCTTCTAATATTTGATGATATGAAGAAGGTAATGCATTGTAGCATTGAATAAAATAAACTTGTTTATGAGGATGGATCAACTTAGGAATCTGATTATATAACTTAGAGGAGATGAAAAGATTTGATTGTTTCACCATTGTTGTAAACGATATTATCACATTCCCTTAACAAATTTGTTGGGTTTTTAGGCTGCTCATAAGTTGATTTGAACCAGTAAGTCAATTCATCCCAAGTTGAAATGACATTAGGAGGTAATTCAAAAAAATCAACTACATCTTTTCCTTCTAAAGAATTAACAAATATGCGCATACCAGTATTGTTACCATTTTCTCCTATATTATGACATTCATTAGAAAATGCAACTAAATGTTCATTAGTGGAAATGGTGCCATTTTCTAAAAATTATTAACAATTGATCTTTGAATTTTGGAAGGGGATACATAGCTGGTGTAAGATTCAATGGTGAAGATACATGCCATGGTGTATTAGTCTCATCTTCAAACTGAAATAAACCAAATTTCTTTATTACTCTGGCAAGGTTGGTTGTAGATTGGACCAGAATATGATGATTGAAGATAATTCCAATTATGGATGAGGAAGATCTTTGTGAAGAGGTAGATGAATTAGTACTAGAAGAAGACCTTGGATATTTCATATTGAAATAAATGGGAATCAAATATATGGATGAACTAGATGAGTCAGATATAGATATACAAAGATTAGGTTGTTGAATTTAAAAAAAAATCTTTCCTCTTCCAATTTTAGGGAAAGGATTGAACTCAAGAGATAAACCTCTCGTCCTTCGAGAAGAATGGGATCCAGAGGAAATGAGTTAACCTCTTATTGAGGGGGATGATTTCGGGCTTTCCTTTGTTGGGCTTCCCACTGTTCATGAATTCTAACATCTCTTGAAACAACTTCCCAAGAATGATGAATTTCAATGCGGTTATAAGATGTTTCTAAAATCAGATTGAATAAAGTTAAAGAAATGCAAGTATGGTCATCTAAACCATCACCAATATTAGGTTGTCTTACAACATGAAAAGTTATGAAATCAAAACAAAAGAAGAAAACTAATAAATAAGATAAAACTAAGTAAAAAAAATAAATACAATTATCAAGAAACTATGGATAAGTTCTCCAGTATGGTCACCAAATAAATGTTGATGAAATGGAATGGCTATCCCAATACCAACATTTTCGAATCTTGTTGGGTTAAGGAAAGATAGTCAGGGTTGTTAGCCTATGTTTATAATCTTTTGCAAAAATATCGATTAATCTTCAAGAAATATGTTCTTGAGATCAATGTTGTATTTTATGTCGTGTAATGATAAAGAAATAAAAATATCTATATCAAAAAATATTAACAGGTTTAATAAACAGTCACAAAAACATAAAATCTGAAATAAGATCACGCATACATCCAAACTGAGACCTCAAAACCATCAAGTTATTTTATTTATTCAGTTCATACAACCAAAAACATTATTTCATACGCAGAATGGGTAAAGACCAGAAAAATACTTAGAACTCAAAGGTTACATCATCACAAAGATGACTGATGTCTTCTAAGTAAAACCAAGACTGAAAAATTAATTGGATCAACAGGACATAGTTTGTCATTGTCTTGACTCTGCAAAAAATTCCTAATTACCAATGGAAATCAATTCAGAAATCCAATAAAAAATTATAGACTATCAGAAACAGATGATCAACCTTATAAATCATGTCAATAATCAATGTTTTTGGTCCTCATTATCTCCACCTTCAGTAAGAACATGAAATAAAAAATAAGTTCTTATATCTTAAGTATTTCATAAATGAATGAAGTAGTAACGTAATCTCACTCTAGAGATAGAACAAACCTTATCAAATTTTTTTCCTTTTTCTCTCTCTTTTTTGCTTGTCCCTTCATTTCTCCTTTTATTTTCCATAAGTAGTTTCAACTACTTTTAGTTAATTTATTTAAATGACTTTTTAGTTAAATAGAGACAACTTATAATAAAATATTAATAAAAAAGATAAGGGTATAATAAATATTAACGAATAGGTAGGGACCTCCTAACGACTCTTTTGTATAATTTTAAAAATATCCCCTTGTTACTCCTGTTGGTCCTATAGTCTGCACCAGACTGCTAAAGGGCAGAGCTAGGCCACCTCAAGTTTGGAATGATTGGTTTTTTTATTATTTGATTTTGTTGATCAATTGGAGGGTTGGTTTACCAAGACAAGAACATGGTTGGTTTGAAAAAATGATATGGAGGAGGGTCCTTCTTAGCTGGTGGTACACAAGTGACAGACATGTGATATAATAGAGGGAAGAACAACGGGAAACAACAAACAACTCAATGAATAATCTTCTACAAGAAGTTTGAGTCTTAGAATAGTATTCTAAGGCATTAAACAAGTATCTGAACACAATTACTCCCACAGGTTGCAATAAAAACAAATCTTCACCAAAGCATTAGCTATTTTACATGTTGCATATCAGTAAAGATGAGTTATACAATAGCTGAAAGGAAAATGAAATGTACTTTGCACACATCAATAACTGCATTCAAGGTAAGAGAAAAAACACATATAGATTTGGACATAAATGAATTGTCATCAAGACTATATTCACTAGGTAGAGAACTTTAATCCATTCATAGAACAGGTTCAACCAGTTTGATGTATTGATATTCTTCCCAAAAAACCGAACCCTCAAAACATAGAAAAAATGCATATTTATCAAAGTTGTATAGTCTCTCGTCCATCTGGAATTGAGGCTTAACTATACACTATCAGTTGGAGAACAACTTATTGAATTAACTAAATAATGTTGGAGCATAGTAATGTATACTTCAAACTTGAATTAACAAAAAGAAATGGTTCATATCAAACACAAATGACCACTTATTGTGCCTTAATTTAAACGGTCTTGAACTTTAAACAACTAAAAAATGCTACTATCAATAAAACTAGACTGATGCATATGCTGGAGTGAACTGAGATTTGATGAAAACTGACTAGGAGAGACAAAACTAAGTTTTGTATCAAGCATTGGTATCCATGCACGTTGTTGGAGGCCAAATGGGAGATAACTGGATGTGTTGGAAAATTATTTAGGTACTCCTTCAAATTATTCCCTTTAGAAAGAAACAAGTCTTTTGGTTCTTCTTCTGGAGTCTTTGATACTTCTTTTGCAGTCTGGAGTACAATTTCTTGAATTCCTGGTTGTGGTGTTACAAGGTCTGGACATGAAGCTTCAGTTTATGCACTTGTTGGATGTCATCGACCCTCTCTGTTTTGACCTCAACCTACATCTTCTTGGTGTATTTATCTATGCTATACTTGTTGTGGTCAGCCAGTGCTATGCTTCTTGTTCTCATGTTATAACTGTGTATAACCTTGTTTTCTTTACCTTGTGTTCTTTTATTGGACCCCTGTACTCCCACAGTGTCAACTTTAATCTTTGGTTTAATGTCTTGTAAACTGTGGCAAGGATCCCCTGCATGTGGTGAGGTTCCAATAGAATATTTCTCAGGATCGAGTCCATAATATTGTATCCCCTGTTGACTGGAGTCTATAGGATACTCCTTTTTCACTATCACAAATGGTGTTTCTGCAGCTTCATCCTCGCTAGACTTTGATTTCTCTTTTTTCATTGTCATTCCATTTAAAACATTGAATTTAATTTCCTCCATACTGGAAAATTCGGGAATGTCATCATCCTCAATCAAAATTCGTTGGGGGTATTTTAATGATGGCTTGAACAAGCCTTGGAGTTCAGCCTCAATTGATTTGTAATCCTAGTTTTTTTGTTTGGATTGCTTGGAAATTCAATGTTTTGCTCGCCTTTCCTTTTCCTATATTGTCTAGATGCAGGGGTGTTTTAGGTGAAGCTTCTACAGGAACAACATTCCCTTTAATTACTTCCTTGTTGCACAAACTAGGTCAAATTTTCCCCCTCATTCGAGTCACAAGTTTATCAGGTTGCTGCTCAATGGGGGTTTTCTATTGGTTGTGGAGCCTGATTACCTTCCTTATTCAGAGGTATTTGTTTTCAGTCGTGTTTATATCCCATGAAGACTTTACACTCCGAAAGAATGTACACTCCTCCATGCGGGGGAGTACAGAGGGGGGTTACCACCTCTACGGGGTCCAGGGGCGTAGCCCCTGAAGGAAAAATTGCCTTGTAAATGTATGTTGTAATTTCATTGTAAATCTGGACCATTCATTATAAGGTTGCATATTTGATAGTAGAATTTATGTTAGGATTTTTTTCCCTAGAAGGAAAACCTCTTTTATGAGGGAAATGTATTTCGGCTATGTATCATTTGTGAATATTGTATTCTTAGTGAGGAGACTGTGAGAGAAAGAAGAAGAAGTTACAATGAGTGTACTCTAGGTTATATCCCTTCATTTGTTAGATAATAATAAAGGAAGGACTTGGCAATTTCTCTGGTGGACGTAGCCCACATTGGGTGAACCACGTATATCTATGTCTCTATTGTATTGTGTATCTTTTGTTTTATATTTTTGCATTTGTTTTATTTTATTTCTCCATGATCCTGTTTTTCTAACAACTAGTATCAGAGTGAAAGGTAACTCGTAGGAAAAGAGGGTTCCTGGTTCGAGTGGGAGTAATGGCGGAAGATGGAAAGTTTAGGGTCGAGAAATTTAATGGCCAAAAATACCAGTTATGGAAGATTCATATGGGATATTTTTTATATCAGAAGGACAAAGAATGAGAGGTTCTTGATAGAAAGGCACTAGGAACGATACAATTGAGCCTGGCAACATCGGTGGCTTTCAATATTTCAAAAGAAAAGAAAATGACTGGATTTGATGGACGCATTAGGTAAACTGTATGAAAAACCCTTGGCATCCAATAAGGTATTTCTAATGAAGAGATTATTTAATATGAATATGTCATAAGATAGGTTTGTTGCAGATCATTTAAATGAATTTAATATGGTTACTAATCAACTAAGTTCTGTAAAAGTGGACTTTGATGATGAGGTCGGGACTCTTCTAATTTTGTGCTCATTGCCAAAACGTTGGAACGACTTGGTCATGGATGTAAGTAACTCTGTCTCTGTTTCAAACACTTTAAAATTTTATGATGTTGTTGGTGTTATCCTTAGTGAGTAAATACAACAAAAAATCATAGGTGAGACATCAGGTAATGCGTTAAACATGGAGAACAGAGGAAGACAAAAGGATAGAGGAAAGGGCTCATGGAACAGCTGGAATTATAGGAAGGGAAGATCCAAATCTAGATTTGGAAAGATAGAGTGTTGGAATTGTGGGAAGAAAGGACATCTAAAGAAATAATGTAGAGCTCCAAAGAAACAAAGAGATGGACAATAAGAGAAAAATCAGGAATCAAATGTAACAGGTGATGTGTTATAATATGCTTTGATTATTTCTGTAGATAATATTTCTCAGTCTTGGGTAGTAGATTCAGGGGCTTCATTTTATGCCACACCCCATAGGAAACATTTTCTAGATTATGCTCAAGGTGATTTTGGACAAGTTCATTTGGGTGATGATGCACCATGTAAAATTGTTGGAATGGGAAAGGTAAAAATAAAGAAAATCAATGGAAACCAATGGTTGTTGAAAGAGGTAATACATGTTCCATATCTAAGGAAAAATCTAATTTTAACAAGGAAGTTGGCAAGTGAAGTTTTTATATCCATATTTACATATAAGGTGTGGAAGGTCACCAAAGGATCATTGGTGATAGCAAAAGGAGAGAAGGTAGGTACATTGTATTTATGTACTGGTAATACTGACTCTTCTATCTCTTTAGCTTATACAAGAGTGGATACAACACTGTGACATCATAGGATTGGACACATGAGCAAGAAGAGGATGCAGATACTTCAGAAAAGAAATTTGTTGCCAGATCTTAAACAAATTGATTTGGATTTCTATGAGCATTGTGTTTATGGAAAACATAAGAGAGTCGAATTTCTCAGAGTCGGAAAAGAAAAGAAGAGTGAAAGGTTAGAGCTTGTGCATACAGATGTATGGGGACCAACCCAGGTATCATCTCTTGGTGTCTCTTGTTATTATGTTAATTTTATTGATGATGGGACTAGAAAAACTTGGGTTTATTTCATTCGACAAAAATATGATGTTTTTGATACTTTTAAGAAATAGAAATCTTTGGTTGAGAATGAGACAGGAAAAAGGTTGAAGTGTCTCAGATAAAAAAATGGAGGTGAATATTGCAGCAAGGAGTTTGATGATTACTGTTCATACCATGGGATTCGTAGAGAGAAGACAATTCTAGGAACACCACAAGAAAATCGTGTGTCAGAAAGGATGAACAGGACAATCATGGAGAATGCAAGGAGTATGAGATTGCATGCTGGTTTTCCCTTACAGTTCTAGGTAGATGCTATAGATATTGTTGTTTACTTAATAAACATAGGACCTTCAATCTCTTTGGATGGTATAATTCCAGAGGAGGCATGGACAGGTAAAAAGGTAAACTATTCCTTTTTGAAGACTTTTGGTTGTGAATCATTTGTCCATATTGATAAAGAAAATAGAACAAAGCTTGAGGCAAAATCCAAGAAGTGTACCTTTATTGGATATGGTGTTAATGATTTTGGTTATCGCTTATGGGATTATGAAAATAACAAAATCATTAGGAGTAGATATGTCATATTCAATGAGAAGGTCATGTACAAAGATCAGTTGCAGGGAAAGAAACAGGAAAAAAAAAACTAGGATACACAGTGCTTGATGAGATCATTGGAAAAGAAATTCCAAAGGTACCAGAAAATAAAAATGTACAACAATAGGATCAACATGTACCTAAAATTCCTGCAAGTGTTGTTAGAAGATATACCAGGTTAACTAGACCCCCTGAACGATACTCTCCTTCATTGTATTATTTATTGTTGACTGATTATGGTGAACCAGAATGTTATGAAGAGGCAATGCAGGTAGACACCAAAAAGAAGTGGGAGCAAGGCATGAAAGAGGAAATGGATTCCTTGTTAAATAACCATACTTGGGACTTGGTTCAGTTGCATCTAGGAAAAACAGAATTGAATAATAAATGGGTTTACAAGTTGAAGGAAGAAGATGGAGGAAAAAAACAATACAAGGCTAGACTTGTTGTAAATGGGTTTGCACAAAAGAAAGGTATGGATTTTCATGAAATATTTTCTCCTGTTGTTAAAATGAATTCAATTAGGACTATTTTAAGTCTTGTGGAAGTAGAATATTTTCATCTTGAACAGTGAGATGTAAAAGCAAATTTTCTCCATGGGGATTTGGAGGAAGAGATTTATATGAAACAACCATAGGGGTATGAGGTCAAAGGGAAGGAGAATTTGGTATGTAGGTTGAAGAAGAGCTTGTATGGCATAAATAAAGAACCAAGCCAGCGGTATTTGAATTTTGACAGGTTTATGATAGAACAAGATTATAGTAGATGTCATTCTGATCATTGTGTTTATTTTAAAAGGCTAGAAAATGGAAGATATATTATCTTGCTATTGTATGTAGATGACATGCTTGTTGCAGGGTCTAATATGCAGGATATAAATGTGCTCAAGAATAAATTAGCTAATCCATTTGAAATGAAGGATTTGGGTGCTGCAAATAAAATCCTTGGTATGAGAATAACAAGAGACGAGAAAAATCGCAAATTGACATTGTCTCAGGGTGAGGACATAGAGAAGGTGTTGGAGAGGTTTAGAATGCAAAATGAAAAACCAGTTAGTACACCTTTGGCCAACCATTTCAAATTAACTAAGGAAATGTGTCCCAAGACACAGGAGGAGATATAATACATGTCGAGGGTCCCTTATTCATCAACAATTGGCAGCTTGATGTATGCAATGGTTTGCACAAGACTAGATATTACACATGTAGTGGGAGTTGTGAGCAGGTATATGAACAATACAGGTAAAGTGGGCTCTCAGGTATTTGAGAGGTACTTCTACTCATGAATTATTTTTTGGAGGTCCAGACACTGTTCTACAGAGATATGTTGATTTAGATATGGCAGGTGATAAAGATAACAGGAGGAGCACCACAAGGTATGTTTTTACTGTAGGTGGAACAACAGTAAGTTGGATTTTGAAACTGCAAAATGTTTTTTCACTTTCAACATCAGAAGCAGAGTATGTTTCTACTACAAAGGCTAATAAAGAAATGATTTGATTACAAAGATTTATGGAGGAATTGGGAAAGAAGCAGGAGAATAACAGTTTGTACTGTGACAATGAGAGTGTCGTTCATATTGAAAATAACTCAACCTTTCATTCAAAGACTAAGCATATACATCTCAGGTACCATTTCATATGATCCATCTTGGAAGATGGACATTTGAATTTGGAAAAGATACACACTAGCCAAAATCTTGCAGACATGTTAACAAAGGGAGGAACCAGGGAGAAACTGAGTTCCTTCTCAGTTTCAGTTGGTCTTCAAGAATGAATATGAAGATGAGAAATTTTCCAGGTCCAAGAAGGATCATAGTCCAACATATACATCAGTGGTGGAGTTGTTGAGATCAATCTCCAAGTGGGAGATTGTTGGTTGTGGATCCTGATTATCTTCCTGATTCAGAGGTCTTTGTTTTCAGTCGTGTTTATACCCCATGAAGACTTTACACCCTGGAAGAATGTACACTCCTCCACATGGGGGAGTGCAGAGGGGGGTTACTCCCTCTACAGGGTTCGGGGGGTCCATCCCCTTAGCTTGGGGGTCTGGGGGCAAGCAGGTCCCCGTCGGGGGTTCGGGGGCAAAGCCCTTGAAGGAAAAATTGCCTTGTAAATGTATATTGTAATTTCATTGTAAATATGGACCGTTCATTATAAAGTCGTAGATATGATGGTAGAAGTTATGTTAGGGTTTTTTTTCCATAGAAGGAAACCCTCTTTTATAAGGGAAATATATTTTGGCTATGTATCATTTGCGAATATTGTATTCTGAGTGAGGAGACTGTGAGAGAAAGAAGAGGAAGTTACAACAGGTGTGTTGTAGGTTGTATCCCTTAATTTGTTGGATAATAATAAAGGAAGGACCTGGAAATTTCTCTGGTGGACGTAGCCCACACTGGGTGAACCACATATATCTGTGTCTCTATTGTATTGTGTATATTTTGTGTTTTATTTCCACATTTGTTTATTTTATTGCTCTGCGATCCTGTTTTTCTAAAAAAAAATTCTCCTCCTCTGAGTGTTTTGATGACAAAGACCTCTGTGGTGTTTCTAGTGCAGGTGGGTGCATACTGGAATCTTTTCCACCTTTGTTTTCCTTCCCCTTTTTCATAGAATACCTCAATTGCATGTGAGGGGACTCCTCCATGGGGGCTTCTGGATTTTTTTATTTCAAGGGCGTATTTATTATTTTGGGGACTTTCCCTTTAATCAATGTGGGTTGGATAGGATTTATCGATCTCCTAGGCTCTGGAGAAACCTTGAGTTCCTCACTTGCATCACCTTTGTTTTGCGAATCAGGAACTTGCTCCAACTCTTTCAATCCCACAGACTTCAAGAAATAATCCCAGGGCATTTCAAGTTCCTCAAGAGTGAAAGTTACCAACAATTTAATCAAGCCCCGATGGTACAAGTTTCTGTGAGAATATTCAAGGTGAACTTGAATCCTCCTGGCCATTTTGGTTAGTCTCTTAAGCAAGTAATATGGTAAAATAATCTCTCTGTCTCCACTTAGAGGAATAAGGAAACAAAGGTTATAACAATGTACAATGCTGAATCGACCCTCACCTGTGATTATTACCTCTGCACTGCTGTTAGGGATCCTTTCTAGTCTTCCTTTATCCACACCACAGGAATTACTTAGCTCCAGTCGGGGTCTTGGTGCTCGAGAACTAGGAATTTGTTGCAGATATCAAGATGTAACTTTCCTTTCTTGAATCATCTTTCCCTGCAGATAAGGAGAGAGAAAGCTGCTCCAATGAAGTGTTCTGTAACATAAATCTAGGTATCCCCAAGCAGAGTCTGGAAGCCATCAAATTTTTGCATGAAAATCATAACCAATCCTGTGTGGTTTCCTTCAAATGTGCATAGGAAATCATACCACTCGGCCTTTACGAAAATGTCTTTGATTTCGGGTATGTCTTCGAACAATTCCAGGCCTTGTGGCTCGGTCTTGTTCAATTTTCATCATTCTCGAGGAGGAACCATGGTGGGAAGAGTAGCTCTGATGTCGTTGATGTAGTGAATGGGAGTTTCTTCATATCTAAACCAATACATGTTTGTCGTTAACCCTTTGTTCAAGCTGTAGTGGCCATGATGAACCGATACAGTTCTCACAATCATAACTGATATTGTGTAATGATGGAACTGTGTGTAATCTGGTGTGGAGGTGCTTGTTATGATCACACACGTATTTAGGTGCCATTCAATGATTGAAATATTTAAAATAACAAATTAAATTATAAAATGATTTCAAAAATTAGCGCACCAATCCTCGTTTGCAAGAATAGCTTGGTTCTTGCAATCAACTATGTTCTGCATATAAAACACTATTATACCTATTATGAGATCAACCTATGGAAAATTTGATGACAAATACTTCAAACCAAATCGTGGCATGTAATTATCCTTCAAGAAAGAAAAACAATGGTGCAAAGAATCAATCAAGAGATGTGATGATAAAAACCAAGTCATTTAGTATTGAGGAGCCAACTTAACCAATTAGAAAATGAATGATTTTTGATGGAGGTATATGGAAATGAGAGAGGAGGGGAAGGGGTGCAGATTTAGGTCTCAACACCTCCATCAATAAAAATGCATCAATATCATCAAAACATTATCATAAACATAGATCCCAATCAACTCTCATGAAATATTTCAAAATGCACTTGTGAATCCAAAATATTAAGTATATATGCACATGCATGCCCAAAATTAAATAAGTCAACAAGTTGTCAAAACTATATTGCTACTCAAAATAAATAAAGTGTGTCTCCTGTCTCAAACAAATGTTGTCCAAAATACGAGTGATTGTCCAAACAATAAAGCCAAAATAAATAACCTCATAAAATCAGAAATCATAGTTTTGTGTGAGGCATTTTTCCTCTGTCCACTTTCCTTTGACTTTGTTACCTTGGGAATCTGTGAATTTTCCTTAATAGGAATTATACCTTTAACTATTGATGCTTCTGGGTGCATTTGTTCAAAATGGGTGTGTCCATTTTTATGTCCAAGGTACTGTGAATTTGAAGTGATTGAGTGTGAGGATGCTTGAGATAGGTTGGAGTCAACAAAATGAGCATGCCATTTTCCTTTGCTAGGCTCTGGTTCTTGGGATTTCAAAGTTTTTGGTAATGCATGTGAAGTAATAGAAACAACAGATTGAATATGTTTCTTAAGAGGAGTTGGTGGTGGAAATGGTAAAGAAACCTTTGGCCATCCTTAAACATGAGGGGAAGGAGGATGTACAATATCATTCCAACAATCAATTATTTGGATCTTGGGTGGTAAAGACACACGTGCCTCAACTAGTATTCCAAAGATGCTAGGATGAGGGCACAAAGGTCGATTTCCATGTGGAGAAGGAGGTCGAAAGGATCTTTTCCCATCTAAGTTTAAGAAACTAGTTTGTAAGAGTTGATTAAACTCTTCAGAATCAACATCCAAATGAATGGAAAATCAAAGTCTTTTGTTTCTTCATTGCCAAAAATCATTTGGCCTTGTTCCTCTACCTTTGTTTCCTCTTCCATGGCTGCACAACTGAAAAATATCATCTATAAAGTATGCGTATAAGTTAGACTATGCATACAATATCAAGTGAAACATCAAATACTATTTGCATTAACAATTTTTGGGATAGCTCTGGCTCGATCAACAACCAAGCATACAAGTAATCAGGAATAAAATGGAAAGGATGACTTTTAAGACAACTTGCATCTCTGCTTTGAAATACTTCACCATCTCATACAACTGTTTATTATTAAAAACATGGGAATTTCAATGTAATTAGGAATGTGAGGGGCTTTGTAATGCATGGAAAGTGAAATAAATGGCAACGTGAGTAATATTACATGTTTAAAACAATAACACATACATCATCAACCATGTTCCAAAATCCAAATTCCTTCCCATAATCATGTCATGTATGCCATGCCAAACATCTTTTCATTATCCACTGTCCAAAGGAATTGCTTATGTATCAAGGGGAAGAAATGTGGACTAAAATGAAAATAAAATTTGGGAAATGAGAATAATTTATGTAAAATGAGAGTATGATGGAATTGGCCTTGAAAAATCAATGATGACTTCATCCAAGAAGAATCCATTTTAAAAAATCACCTTGAGATATTTCTCTTTCAATATTTTCCCTTGACCAAAGTTTTGTTGATTGAAACATGTCTTTGTTCTTAAATATTCATATCAATTTGATAAAGAAAACATTTCTTATTTCACACAACACGGGGAAAAATATGAAATTTTAAAATGATTTATGTACTTTGGAATTAAGGAATAACGAATGAAAAGTGGAATTATGAAGGATTTGGTCCTGTATGTAGAAATATATGAATATCAAATCACAAAATAATTTGGGTTATATTTCTTTTTAATTTGAATATTCATGCCCATAATCAATAACCAAATCTGTATGTACAGGTAATCTAACCTTTGGACGAAATCTTCAATAATTATTGATTATCATATAGCAACCATTTTAATGTGTCGATAGAACCAATACCACTATCTCGAAAACTTATGGCATAATTGTCTCGTTTTCCTTTTATTATTTCCAAACAAGCCATAAAAATATAAATCTTGAAGTTTCATTTCTTAATCAAACCCGGTGAGAAAGGTCCTTAAAACATTACCTATACAGGTCAAAAGAACTTATCAAAACCCATGAGAGTTTGAAACTGGGTCCCATACCTCTCTTAAACTTGCTCGATAATATATCAAGCTTAGTCATGAGAATAACAATTTATTTGTGTACAAAAAATGAGGTGTCAACAAGAAACAAATGTAAAATTCTCCATAGTTCGGGTCAAAACAAGGTGCTTTCTTTCATGCGCAAGGTTCTAAAACTTAAAGACTTAAACAATAAAATATACGAGAAAAATTAAGAACTAAATAATTAAACAATAAAGGACTTAAACAATAAAAGATTCATTAAAACTTCGAGACTTAAACATGGTCATGAAGAACTAGGGAAATTTTTTAAAGACCCTAGTTTGAAACCCTCCAAAGAAAACTAAAGTATATATAGAGGAAAACCCATAAGTCACCTTCCTTTTTTATATCCAGAATCTTAAATTTTAAAGAGTGGAAAATGAGGTTGTGTATATTTATGAAAAAGAGCAGGAAATAAGTTACTCAGGAACAAAACAAGCCATATGAAATGAACACATAGAGTTGGGACTTGAAGATAAAAACTTTCAGGATGGGTTAAGATCCAGAGTAGTAATACAAGGAAATACTTTCTTTCGAAAAACAAAAATGAGATTGAGAAGACAAAAGAACATCATACACATTACCAGTCAAGCATAGCTTATTCCAAAACCCTTTGTTGCAAAAATAAAGGTGCATTTGATGAGTACTAGCTAAAATAACATACCTTCCTTTGGCACTTACCTATTTTTGAAAAACAAAGTCTTCAGTTAACACCACCATCACGATCAAGCTTTGGAACAGGGGTGTCACTTGCTAGTGCAAAACCAAAATGAAATGCCAAAACCCTAGTGAAAGGTGGTATACCTCAATTCAAGAATGCTCGCATCCCATGCATTTAATGCATGGGGCATCACATTCTCCAAAAATCAACATCACATTAAGTTTCCAATCCAACTCAAATCCCACCATTACCTTCCACCAATCACAACTCTAATTTTTTTCCAAATATGAAATGTTCACATGCCATATAAATGTGTCAATAGACACATAACACTGTCAAATCAGATGACAACTTAACTTCACATCAACCTCGTCAATCAAACATTTAAAACCACATTCATTGCAAATAAATAGCATGAACAACGCATATATTTGGAACTCGAGTGCCGAAGCATAGTTGTGAAATGGTTCCAATATCATCGATGAGTGCATGTGTTTTAACATATACAATATGTATTTGAAACTTGAAATATTGACCCTTTTATTCAACGTGTTATTCAACACTTCCATATATATACTTCATATATTGGGTATGATGACATGTGATATCAAACCCCAAAAATTTTAAACACATGCAAAGCATATAACCTTATAGTATGCCCATCCAGATAACTTATTTCCTTTTATTTTATAACAACTCATGTCATTGGGTTTTCAACTATTATGATTTTTCTATGTTTTGACGAAGAAAAATCAACCATTAATAATTTATAACCCTTGCATATAAGTTTTTTTATGAGTGAAATGCATGGTGTATAGCATAAATTTTCTTCTTCTAGTGTAATCAAATTGGCGGTGAGACTGATTCTCAAACTGCAAGGATAAATATAATCATTGTATCAGCCAATGAAAACCCATTAGTATGTTTGCGATATTCAATCTTGGGGGATATTTGAAAATAAATGACCTTTATTTCTCCTTAGGGGCCCCACCTATAGTTAAATATTTAATATATCGTAGATAACAAAAAAAAATTAAAATATGCCTTGCAACTATTTGTAGGATGGTGACTAGTTTACGAGTTTACAAGCCAACATATGGTGACTCCACAGGGTAGGAAATTTTTAATTGGCTAGAACTGAAGAATCTCTAGATCTGCTAACATTATATTTCACTAAGAATTTCTCTAATATATTCTTGCAAAATAAATTGTATTGAGGGAATACCAAGAAACAAGAAAAAGGGACAACTTTGCACATCATGCTTCAACAAGAAACTTGTAGGTATGGAAACTTCTACATACATAGTGTTATGAACCCAAAAGGAATGTCATCAGTCTCTTACTATTCTTATGAATTTTTCAGCACATCGATAAAATTTTGTAGCTGTCATGAAAAAATAAATGGCTTATGTGATCCAATTTGATCCAATCATAAAGTTAAAGAAAACAAAATGACAAACTGATAAAAGCCTAAAAATTAGTTTTATAGACAAGAAAAAAAAATAATAATATACAAGAAACATTTAAAATCTTATCAATTAAATCATTTAGGTTCAACATAATGATTCAAATGTGAATTGTTTGTTGTATATGAAAACTATCGCTCTTCCATATCTTTTAATAAGCATGAGTTGTTACCTACGATAGAGGTGATTTTAAATGGACACAACCAAAGATTTTGAAATTTAGAATGTTTTCCTTTATCAACATGAACATAATCCCAAACAATATTTTCCCATCAACTCTGAAAATAACATATTCATTTTTTTTATTGAAGTATTTTTTAACAGTTTGCTTACTTCTTAGATTTTATAAAGCATGATTTCTTTGTTCTTCCAAGGCAAGCAAAGCATTTATTATTTGTGAAATATCTGTTGTGTTCAACTCTTCTACCTATAATGTTAATCGAAGTGAGGTAAGTTCAAGTTATACAGACATAATAGCTTCTTGTCCATATAAGAGCTGAAATGGAGTATGGTCAGTGCTAGATTTAGTGGTGGTTCGATCTTCCCAAAGTGCATACGTGAGAAGTGTGTGCCACTGGAGAGGTTTTTTGTCTATGATCGTTTTAAAATTTTTGACCAAGATTTAATTAGTTGATTCAACTTTCCCGTTTCCTTGTGGATAATAGGTAGAAGAAGTAAAATTTTTCACACGCAATTTACTAATAAATTGAGGGAAATTGGTAGAAATGAAAGCTGGTCCGTTATCTAAAATTATTTCAAGAGGAAGACCAAAATGAGAAAATATGTTAGATTCTAGGATAGAGATGACTTGCTCATATTGTGCATTCTTGAGAGGAACAACTTCAATCCACTTAGTAAAGTAACTTCTTTTTGTCAATATAAAAATATGTCCTGCAGAAGATGGAGGATTGATAGGACCAATGAAATCTAAAATCCATTTAGAAAATGGAAAATCAAGAAGAACAGGTTGAAAAGGAATGGCATGCAATTTTTATTTACCAACAAATTTTTGACACTTATCACAAGCCCTTGTAAATTTTAAAGAATCTCTAAAAATGTAAGGCTAGTAATACCATGTTCTTAAGATTTCGAAAGCAGTGGATTTTGCTACAAAATGACCACCAATATGAACATTTGAATATGCTAATCCATGATTTTCTTTCAAAATTCTCAGAGTGGTGGCATCATCTATACATCATATCAACAACCTATCAACAAATCTTCGAAATAGAGAATTTCCCAAGATCATATATTTAGAGGCTTCAAGGCAAATCCTCTTACATTAATGAGATTCTAGGTAATCAAGACACTTTTGGAATTGCAAGTAAAACACAAGGTGCTTATACCAAGGGTGATCAATAACATCAATATTTTTATTTTCAATATAGAATAGTGTTGATAATGCATTTTTATCACTTTCAACAAAATCACTTGGTTTAGGATGTTGCGCCAAATGAAGTACCAAGTCACATGCCTTAACTGTTTTCGATGTTGTGATCGTTAAATCATGTTCTTGAATTTTCACAAACCAATGTGGAATTTTACCTAAAAGGTGAGTTTGTGAAAGTAGAAACTTGACAACAGGTAAATGAACTTTTACCTACGTGTGCTTACCAAGAATAAAGTAGATTTTTTTTTTCTATAACCTTAACAAGAGAAAATGTATGCTTTTCAATAAAAGAATATTGGATTTCATCATCATATAGGATCTAGGTCATGTAAGCTACAATTTGTTCATTGTTATGATCATCGTTTTGCAGAATAATAGTAGAAATTGCTTCTTCTGTTGAGTTTGTATAGATAATGAAGTCTTTGTCAAAATCTGGTTTTGCCAAAATTAGTGCGGAACTGATTTCTTTTTTAATTCCTGCAAAATCCTTTTCAACATCCTCTGTCCAAGAAAAGGATTGATCTTGTTTCAACATGTTATGAATAGGCTTAACCATTGCAACAAAATTAGAAACAATTTTTCTAACGAAATTAATCCTACCCATAAAAGATCGAATTTTCTTTTTAGATGTGGGGGCTGGAAGATTTATGATTGCGGTAACCCTCTCAGGATCAATGTTGATCCCTGAATCTGAAATGATGTGACTGAGAATCTTACCTTGAGTGACACTGAAAATAGATTTCGAAGGATTTAAATATATGCCAAATTTTATGCATCGCAAAATAACCTTTTTAAGATGATCATGTTTTAGAATACATAGTTAAGTCATCAAGATAAATTTGAGTTTTTTTACCAATACGATCATTGAAAGCTATTTGCATGGATCTATGAAAAGTAACACCTGCATCATATAAGACAAAAGGAATCCATTCATAGGAAAAGGTGCCCCACCGATTTATGAATGTGGTTTTATAGTTGTCTATGCTTTTGACTCTAATTTGATTATAACCATAAAAACTGTCAAGTAAGGACATCATTTGTGACCCTACAACTTGCTGCAAAATCATTTACATATTGGGAAGAGGAAAGTTATCCTTCACACTAGCTCTATTTAGCATATGAAAATCAATGCATAATCTAATCTCACCTATCTTTTTCCATACGGGAACAAGATTTGACACCCATTCAAAATATTTAATCAGAATTATTATGTGAGCATTTATTAACTTTTCCACTTCTTTTCTAATTGTAGCTTCAAGTGCATGATTAATGGGTCTATGTTTCTACCTAATAGGTTTATCTCCTTTCTTAATCAGAATAGCATGATGGATGATACTAGGATCAAAACCATGTATATCCTCATAAGACAAGGAAAAAACATCTCTAAGTTCAAGGAATAAATCCATGAATTTATTCTTTTCTTCTTTAGAACATTGGGATCCTATTTTAAAAATATTTAGAATTTCTGGAGTTCCAATGTTCACAAGAATGATATCTCCTATTTTTCATTTTGAATCCTTTTCTTTTCGATCTTTAATCCTACTAACATCAATAGTGGAGAATGAGATTTCAAGATGAGTTAAACCTTTAGGAATTTTATTATTTTCAAGAGAAATTATTTCCTTTTGGTTATATAACTCATTTTAAATAAAAACACAAATGTTTTCATCATCCAGGAATATTTGCCATGATTCCTCATTATTGGGAATATGAGGTGAGAATAGGGATAAAAAAGTGCAATCAAATCTTTGAGGAAGAAGTTTCATTGTAGGTGAAGCTGCAAAAAAAGCTAATGTATCAGACATTGAATTCAATTCCCTTTTGATGTGAGTGATGTTAAAGGACAACATATTTTGAATCAAAGTCCAAACAACTTGGGTGTATCATTTCAACAACTTGTTATTAAGATTATATATTTTCTAACTAGGTTGACAACAAGTTTCGAGTCTCCAAAAACACGTAGATGTCCATAGCCTAGGTTGTAAGAATTTTCAATTCCTAACAACAAGGCCTCAAATCTAGTAATGTTATTTTTGTAGGAAAATTCTAGTCTATAAGGAAATTTGTGAATTTTACCTACAAGAGAGTACAATATGATGCATGCTTTGTTACCTTCACTTGAACATTCACCATCAAAGTGTATATGCCACATACCATCATCATAATCCTCTAGTTTTTCAAGAGGTGCATCATCTTCATTATCAAAAATAGAATAAACACCCATATCTTCCTCAATATAATTTACATTTGGTTGAGGAACTTTCTCAATATACAATGAAATTATTCCTTCCCTTAAAACAATGATATTCTTTCCATTTTTAGGAATGGAAATATGTGAACCGTCTAATGATAGATAACCATCGGCCAAAGCTTTCCAATATCTACCCAAAATAATTGAGTAATTACTAACTGGCATGTCAATTACTTGAATATTAAGATTGGTTCTTATTTCAAGATGTGCACAAAGAACTAGAGTCACATCTTTGATCTCACCTATTGTTGATTGTAGTTGATTATTATAAGATAATACACTCCTCACATTTCTATTTGTCCAAGAGAGTCCTAGTTCTTCCATAATAATATTGGACATGACACTAGGTCCAGATCCACCATCTATTAAGCAACAATGAACTATCATATCCATAATTTTTACAAAAATATAAAAAGGAGGATTTTTTATAGGATTCCTAAATTTATTTACACCTATTATATTTATGTGATTCATCTCCATTATTTTTTTCATATATACTATCTATGGGAGAATTTTTACCTTCCATATAATTCTTAATAAGTTGTTGTTATTCTGGGACAATGACCATATCCAAAAGAGATGCATCTGATTTTATGTTATCTAGTTGATTAAGGATGTTATACCCAGAATGGAGGAAAAGAGACTGATGTCTCTGGACTTTGAGTTATTTTTGTTTTGGGAAGAGGAACTGGGAGCAAAGGTAGTTTTCAAGATATTTTCCTTCTCTTTATTCACATATGATTTATTCCTTGTGTTTACTAGAATCACATCCTCCTCAGGATCCCAATCTAAGGAAACAATAGTGGTTTCATTCTTTTTGTCGAAGATTCACTCTTGTGCCCTTTTTTTAACTTCATGAGTACTTTCCTCATGATTGTCATCGCAAAAATTACACCAAGCCCTAGAGAGAATAGCCTTCGACTCATTTAAAAATGAATAATTAGTTGGTTGTTTTCTCGAAATGATTTGAGAAGAAAAAAACTTAATAGGAGAAGAACTTGAGGTAACACCTTTCATCTCATACAAAATAATTCAATTTCTCATATATTGAACACGCTACAAAACTGTAGACATATCAATCTATTTTATAGAATCTTCCTTAGGAAGACATGTTCTTTCCAATTGCTCTTCATACTCTAAACAAGTTTGAAGTGCAGACCCTAGGTTGGTTACAAATTTTTCTTCTAATATTTGATGATAGGAAGAAGGTAATGCATTGTAGTATGGAATAAAAGTAGTTTAGTTATGGGGACGGATCAACTCGAGAATTGTATTATATAACTTTGTGAAGTGAATATTAAAATATTTGATTGTTTCACCATTGTTGTAAACGATATTATTCTATTCCCTTAATAAATATGTTGGGTTTTTAGGCTGCCCATAAGTTGATTTGAACCAGTAAGTCAATTCATCCCAAGTTGAAATGACATTAGGAGGCAATTTGAAAAAATCAGCTGCAACTTTTCCTTCTAAAGAATTGACAAATAAGTGCACACAAGTATCATTATCATTTTCTCTTATATTATGACATGCATTAGAAAATGCAATTAAATGTTCTTTAGTGGATGGTGCCATTTCCTGAAAAGTTTGGCAAATGATATTTGAATTTTTGAAGGGGATTTGCAGATAGTGTAAGATTCAAAGATGAAGATACATGTCATGGTGTATTAGATGCATATTATTCAAACTGAAATCAACCAAATTTCTTGATTACCTTGGTAGGGTTGGTTGTATATTGGAATGGAATGTGATGACTGCGGATAGTTGCAATTATGGATGAGGAAGAGCTTTGTGAAGAGGTAGATGAACTAGTACAAGAAGAAGACCCCGAAGATGTCATATTGAAGGAAATGGGAATCAAAGATATGGATGAACTAGATGAGTCAAATAGATATCGACAAATATTAGGTTTTTGACTTTAAAAATGGTCTTTCTTCTTTCAATTTCAGGTAAAGGATTGAACTTAGGAGATAAACCTCTCGCCCTTCGAGAATATTGAGATCCAAATGACATAATTTAACCTCTTATTGAGGGGGATGATTCTGGGTTTGCCTTTGTTGGGATTCCCACTGTTCACGAATTCTAACATCTCTGGAAACAACTTGCCAAGAATGATGAAGTTTAGCGTGGCTATGAGCTATTTCTAAAATCAGATTGAATAAAGTTAAAGAAATGCTAGTATGATCATCTAAACCAACACCAATATTAGGTTGTCTTACAATAGATAAAGTCATGAAATCATAAAATAAAGAAGAAAACTAATAAATAACAGAAAAATAAGTACACAAAATAAATAAAACTACTAGGAAACTATGGATAAGTTCCCCAGCATGGTCACAAAATAAATGTTGATGAAAAGGAATGGCTATCCCAATACCAACATTTTCGAATCTTTTTGGGATAAGGCAAGAAAGTCGAGAATTTTACCTTATGTTTATAGCCTTTTGCAAAAATATCAATTAATATTCAAGAAATATGTTCTTGAGATCAATGTTGTCTTTTATGTTGTGTTATGATAAAGAAATAAAAATATTTGTATTAGAAAATATTAACAGGTTTACTAAAAAGTCATAAAAACATAAAATCTAAATTAAGATCACACATACAACCAAAACGAGACCTAAAAACCATCAAGTGATTTTTTTTTATTTAGTTTTTGAATACAACAAAAAACATTCTTTCATACACAGAATGGGTGAGGACAAGAAAAATACTTAGAAGTCAAAGGTTACATCATCACATAGATGATTGTTGTCTTCTAAGTAAAACCAAGACTACAAAATTAACTGGATCAATAAGCCACAATTTTCCACTATCTTGACTCTGCACAAAATTCCTAATTAGAACTGAAAATCAATTCAAAAATCCAATAAGAATTTATAGACTATCATAAACATATGATCAACCTTATAAAGAATGTCAATAATCAATGATTATTGGTCCTCCTTATTGCCACATTCAATAATACCCTGCTATCAACAAGAAGTTCTGATCTTTTAAGTATTTCATAAATGAATGAAGTAGTAATGTAATCTTACTCTAGAGCAAGAGAAAACCTTATCAGAGTTATTTCCTTTTTCTCTCTCTTTTGCTTGTCCCTTCAATTCTCCTTTTATTGTCCAAAAATAGTTTTGAGTAGTTTTAACTACTTTTAGTTAAGTTATTTAAATAACTTTTTAGTTAAATAGGGACAACTCATAATAAAATATTAATAAATAAGATATGGGTATAATAAATACTAAATAATAGGCGGGGACCCCCTAACAACTCTTTTTTTTAATTTCCAAAATATCCCCTTGTTCCTCCATCAACAAAAATGCATGAATATCATCAAAACATCAACATAAACATAGATCCCAATCATATCATGAAATATTTCAAAACACACTTGTGACTCCCAAATATCAAGTATATATGCACATGCATGCCCAAAATTGAATAAGTCAACAACCTGTCAAAATTATACTGTTGCTCAAAATAAATAAAGTCTATTTTTTGTCTAAAACAACTATTGTCCAAATTATGAGTGAATTTCCAAACAATGAAACCAAAATAAATAACTGTTGGACAGTTGGTTTGGACAGTTGGTTGTCATTTATTTCAACCCTTGGAGAGGTCCATAGATGTTGGATAGTTGATTGACATTTGTATGATTGATATTGATAGTGATTTAGGTTCATTTGGTGTAGTCTACATGTAGTCCCAAAGGTTTAGTTAAGGAATCCAAGTTTGTATGAGGAGTAAATATATGAAGATCAGTGAATTTGCATGTAAGACTATCATAGATGGATAATACACATTGTGTCGTTTCCGATGATATGTGGTACATCACATGGTTCCTCACAATTGAGGAGACATGGATTTCTGAAGTTGGAGGACCCTCATGAATATTCTAAAAGCCCCTAGAAGGTCAACAAAGAAGTCAATTATTCTAGAAGCTCCTAGAAAGTCATTAAGAATTTTACTAGTCAAAGTGGTTGCAACTAGGACTTAATTATGGGTAAAGTTGTTGAAATAAGAAAATAATTAAAAGTAAATTAGTTGCAACAAGAAGTGGTGAGTTTAATAATTATGGGTAAAGTAGTTGCAACAAGAAAGTGGGTTAGCCGTAAAAGAGGGAAGTTGGGTAAAATAGTTAGAAGATGACCCCTAAAGGAAGGCACTTGGAGAGTATAAATAAGAGAGTAAGAGANAGAAGTGGTGAGTTTAATAATTATGGGTAAAGTAGTTGCAACAAGAAAGTGGGTTAGCCGTAAAAGAGGGAAGTTGGGTAAAATAGTTAGAAGATGACCCCTAAAGGAAGGCACTTGGAGAGTATAAATAAGAGAGTAAGAGACTCCCATTAGAACCTTTGAACACATTGAATATCTATCTTGTGAAAGGTTTATTGCAGGTACTCATTTATATATATGAAGTTGCACAAGTTTGAGGAAGCGAAGGAAGGTTGACGACAAAGTTTCGCAGTTACAGTAGAGACCGGGAAAATCCTGAAAACCCTAATTAGATTCATCCCCATGGGTCAAATAGTAAACGTCATGTGAGGCATCCTTGCATGATGCCTATAGCCTATCATGGGGGGCTCCACTAGACAACCCATTTCGTCACATGAGGCAGTGTCAGATTTGAAGGATGAGAGGTGGTTTAGGTTGTAGAGGTTGAGGTGAGGCTACAAAAAGTTTGACAGTGGTGAGGTGAAACAAATCTATCTACATGATCAAAAGGTATGTTATATGTTTGTTTGTAGGTGGATGTTGGTGATTGTGTGGGATATGTGTTCTAGGTGGATATTGGTGGCCACCCACCTATTCCAACCAGCTCCTCGTGTCTGTTTTTTGTTCAACACGTTCTTTTGTACTACTTTGTAATTGTGGGGTCTACACTTATGGGGTTGTCTAAAGCCCCACACATACTCTAGGTGGATACA
Source organism: Picea engelmannii (assembly GCA_009831015.1). Classification (NCBI taxonomy): domain Eukaryota; kingdom Viridiplantae; phylum Streptophyta; class Pinopsida; order Pinales; family Pinaceae; genus Picea; species Picea engelmannii. Next base: position 996,074 of record ML780148.1, on the reverse strand, counting down.
GGTGGCCTCTCACCTAATCCAACTAGCTTATTTTATATTTTTTCATGTCAGCACATCTTGTTGTACTTCCAGGGCCGTTTTGGGGCCCTAAACGTTGTTTTTTTTTGGCTCACCACAGTCAAGCTGTAGACGGAGTTAGAGTTTGAAGGAAGAATGTGTAGTTCTTTGAAATACCTTTCCAACGAGCTATTACGCACCTAAAATGAAGGCCGTATGAAAAAGTTATGACCCTGTGAAGTTGAGGTACCAAATTACACCAACTTACCCATAGGGCCCACATGAATTTTGGTGTTTCACCTTCTGGGGTTAGGTTTTTGGATGTCTAGGGTTTTGGAATTCATGAGTAATATCAAAAAGGCCTCTAGAGCCTCATTGTAATCCATTCTTCTCAGATAGATGTGTGTAGCAACCACATCTCTTTTCAGAGATAGCTACCACCATTGGAGCAAGTGTTTCAGTTCTACAGTTTTACAATTTCAACCTATTTCATTATTTAATATAAGATATTGTTCACTAGATATTTTTGTTATTCTTCATATCTCTACGTTTATTGTATTCAATCTGTTAATCTGTTCGTTCCACTCCTAAATATGGATCAATATGGTCATGGGAGATTGAGCATTTTCCATGGAGGGACTATTGGTTGTATGGTACACATATATCTGTTATAGCGCTAAATTTCTCTACACATGCATACATGGCCTTAACCCTCTTACTTGCATTTTTTGTCAAAGCACTATTGAGAATCTCTTCTTAAAAAACCATTTTTAGAAGATGTTTGCGCCCTACACTGTTACAGCCTACGTACATACGCTTGTTGCACCACTACAGCTAGTGTACATACGTGTGTTGCACCATTACAGCCCGCGTATACTTGCAAAAGTTGCAAAAAATAAAAAAATTGCAAGGAATTCGTTGAAATTGATGGGTTATTAGAGGTTCCCCAACTAATCCACCTACTATATCTTGTCACCCAACCGAATAACCATCCTTTTGGCATATAAAAAGAGGTGTTGGGGTCTCATTTCACATCTAAGCATAAGAACAATGAAACTCTGCCCGATTTCACTTCCCCTCCTTGCCCAAGATATTGTTTCCTTTTGTGAGAATTGCCTCAACATTCCCTCATTATTCCCTTCTTCCTCCATTCACTTCCCTAGAAGAGATCAGAAGGTTGAGAGGAGAATTTCATACAAGGTGCACTTGGATCTTAGTGAAGAGGAGCCTGGACCAGGTTCACAGAACGATGATCGATTGCAAAGGTATAATCTTTGTGTTATTAATAAAATAATTACATTTTCCTATCCCAAATGATGGTGTCTTGAATACTTTTATTGGTTTATTCTTGACATTCTAACATCTAACCCTAACTTATATATGGAATAACATGCTTGTCATTCTCTTTTTGTCAATTTTTGGATGCAGGTCAACTCTGGGAGGAGGCATGCAGTTAGTGGAACTTCCAAGCATGAGGAGGTCATCACCAGACATGGGATTAGAGGTATAGTTACGCGATCTCCTTTCTCTTTGATTTCTTTATACTAGTTTTGGTATGTTTGGGATAGTATAGAGAATTAATTAACTTTTAGACGGTTAATCGATCTGCCTACATTCTGAACCCTGGTTTAGTAAAAGGGGGGTTATTTCCCGCTAGCCGAACTGGTGACCATACTGGGCAAGCCTCTAGGGTTTTTTAGGGGATTTTGGGTTGTTTGATTGGTTTTTTTTCCTTTCAAGTTTCTGTCGAGTTTTTTGAGTCTTTCAAGGGATTCTAGTCACCTTTAGGTGCTATACCAGTTGTCCCTGCCCTGTAATACTGCCTGATCTTTTATTTTTTGGAAAGATACAGAGGTGTACGTGCCCTATCGTGAGTGAGCCCATGTACATATGTGCTCGTCTCAGTAAACAACCCGCGTACATACATAGGTTGTTGATGCAATAACCTGCATCTCTGTTTCAATACATTTTTTGAAAAAGAGGGAGTTTTCCTCTTTCCTGATTGAAGTTCAAACTTCTCATGGTTTTCTTGGATTAGTTCAGAGTCTCTGTTTTACAGCCATAGCCTGGGTTAGAGTTTAGTTTACTTGTCTTTTGAGTTTCTTTTGTTTACTTTTAAAAGGGTTTTAAGCAATATTTTGAATTGTATATCTTCCTTCTTGGATTCTTGAGTGATTCCTTGCGATCCACATTGGGATAAAGATCTATTTCAGTCTTGTTTTAGTCTTCTTTTTACCCCTTTTACTTTCTTTGAAAAAAGAAAAAAATAAATTTATTTCAGTTTTTCTCTTTAAGGCAATTTAAAAAAAAACAAAACTTTCCAGTTTGGTAAAGTAGTTAGAGTTGGTTATTTTCAAAAAAAAGAGGAAAAAGAGTCTGTTTTTAAGTTCTTTATTGATTTCTTGAAGCATAAGTAGCTTGTAGTCAAGAGAAAGTACATTTTAGGTTTTCTTTACAAGATCTTGAAAAATTTAGTTAAAGAAAAGTCGGTTACAAAGAGTTAGTTGTAAAACTTTGCTTTTGGATTAGAAGTATTTTTTCTTTCAAGTTTCGTATTTTTATCCTCTTTTTTGTCTCTTATAACATCATTAGTTTCACCACCATATCCCGTGAGTAAATAAAGCCATTAAAAAGAACACTTAATCTAAAATAAACTAGACTTTTTCTGTTTGTAGGGTCAACCAACTAGTTTAGGGTTAGGGCCTTGAATTAGGTTGGAGAGGAAACTCTTCAAGGTCATTAAAAAAACATTGGAGTTTGATTTAGGGAATGTTTAATTCTAGTGTCGTAAAATTTATCTGCGACCCCCCTCTAACACATGGGATAAACATGAGGTTGCGTGAGGAAAGGCATTGGAGATAACCCCTCCAAAGCCGGACTGAACGTAGTGGAGAACACACATTGAGGATCTGTCTTGGGAGTACTACCTCCTACATTTTCCTACGGAGCTTCATGGACCTCGAATCCATTAGAGATCTTCTGTTGTCTTCCAGACCACTTTCTCTCAATACCCTCGATAGGTTTTGGACTTTTTATCCTTCTCATTGCGATCCGCCTGACTATCGACTATACCCGATTGGTGACTGACTGCGAGATGGAAACTTAGTTTCCCATATTCTAGGGACTTACATGGGTGACTACGGGGGTATACCGCAGTACCTAGGGAAGATGTCGGGTCACACTTTGTAGAGTATACCTGGAGGGTGCTTCCGTGTTCGAGTTGCACTTACACTGATTAGTTGCTCTAGTGTTGACTATCGTAACTATTCTTCCTACTAGATATTTGACTGCTTGATTTGTCTTATAAAATATTTTTAGTGTGTGCTTGGTGTTTAAACACTAGTTAAGCCTTACTATGTCATTTGATATTTTCACAAAGTGGAATATCAAGAGCTCCGCAAGTCACGAAGGCTTTACGGCCTATTGCGGGTTGCATTGGTGCCACCTCCGCCAATGTTACGACGAAGACTTGACCAACAAGGGTCATTTGAAGCAACCAGGCCGCAAGAAACTGTGCCCGAGCCTGCTCCACGAGGAGACTATTCGACTCCAGAGGAACCTACTATTTTTGACCTTGGGGCAGAAGCTCTCGGGCCAGCCAACCCTTTGATCACTAACTTGTCAGCGCCAATATTAGTACAAGTTTTCCCTCCTGAGGTGACACCTTTCGAGCGCTAGTTAGTTTTACAGGCAAGAATGGAAGAAAATGTTGCTACTTCGTCTGGGAGTCTGCATATTCCTGTTTTAGCTATTACCGCAGGGGGAATCTTGCCTCCTAACCCACCTTCACCATTTCATACCATAGTGGTCTCGACTCCCTCTACCTCGGGAAATGGTCTGATATTGTCATTGGCGGTGACCACTGCTTTGTTTACAAAGAGTGCGACGGGCCCTCCATTCTCACATGGGATGCCCGACTTTGATTTGAACTCAGTCCTTACCTACTCCACCTTACAGACCATGGGTCTGGGGATAGGGAGCTCAAATTCTCCCATGCAAGGGTCTATCGGGGGCACTTCAATCCCATTTAATGTTATCCCTTACGGTGGGGGCCATATACCTCCTCTGCCCCCCCTTGCTCGGTAATGATTTCCAACAACCTATGGGACCGAGTGATAACTACAACTTGTTTGGAGCAGGCATATTAGGACCTCCATCTTACACAACGCCGATGGGATCTATGTCGTTCTCTTTGTTCAACGTGTTTGGAAACAACGCTTTTTATTTGGCTTCCATCTCGACTGGGGGAAATGTCATTTTTGGGAAACAGAACCCCGTGCAGGGTATTATTCCTACACAGGGAGAGACTACAAGATTTTTCTCCTCTTAGGGGAGTTGGAATCCTTGGCAGGGATCAATTCCCTCGCAAGGGATGTTAGTTAGGACCAACCCATTCCATACTCAATGGAACCTCAAGCAGGGCTCCATACCTATGCTTGTCGGTTCGTATGGGGGAATCCCCTTCCAAAATACTTGGAACACCATGCAGGGAGAAATACCCATCCAAGCCATGCCATCCAATTACGGGAGTCAGACGATGATATCCCAGCAAACGTAGTTTCCATACGCTGGTCAAGGCCATGATTTTTACCAGAACCCTGGCCAACAATCCAAATTTTTCTGGAAACATGGTGCTAGTCAGACTCCATGACCCCTTTTTCCTATACATAGTACTCAACCTAAAATATTGTTTCTGGCAATGCTACATTTTCTAAATTTGTCGATATTTCTTAATGACCCAATTTGTCATGATCCACGTTGGCCTCCCATGCTGACTAAGTTGCCATCGGATATTCCAAAATTTGAAGGCAAGCCTGGCAAAGATTCAGGCGATCATGTGACAACCTTTCACTTATGGTTCTCTTCAAACTCACTGCGAGATGACTCCATTCATTTGCGCATTTTTCAACACACTCTTATCGGGGGTGCCACGAAATGGTATATTGACCTCGACCACTTGAGGTATTCTTACTTTAACAACTTGGAGATGGTTTTTCTAAACCATTTCCAGTTACCTATGAGATACGATGCCAGAACCAAAATGATGGCCAACTTTGAGCAAACTAAGGCGACCATATCTCCGATCATATCTGAGAATGACAACGTTGAAAAAGATTGATTAAGGTCCAGGTCCCTCTAGATTTCTTGCTGGAATGGTTCCTGAAGTCTTTGGTGCCTTGCATCTTCAAGGACATAGCAACTTCTGGAGTGTTTTCAGAGGAGGAGGCGATAATGAGAGTGCAACAAATTGAACTGATTTACTCTCAGTCTGGAATTCTCTATGATATTTTTCTGGATGCTCCATGGTCTATCCTTGAAAAAGCCAAGAAAGATTCTGGACCCCATGCTGATGGTATTGTTGGGGCAATTCAATTGCTTAAATTGCTTTCATTTAATTATCAACCAGGGATGCTCATAAGCTTGTGATGATGCCAGCAAAATATATGCAGGAGTAGGCATCTAACTCTAATCTAAGAAAATTCAATCAAATCCTAACTCTTTCATTCCACTTAATAAGACTTAGTTGTTGTAGGAAAGAAAACACTAGCTCCCTTTCAAGAGGTCCTCTCAAGATGTTTCACAAAACCTATCAACAATCAAGATCTTCAAGTAAACACTCATGCATTGAAAATAAATACACTTAAAAAGGCTTAGTGTAGGCATGAAAACACTAGCTCCCTTACAGGAGGTCTTCTCAGAATGTTTCAAATAACCTATCAACAATCAAGATCATCAAATAATTCTAATAAAAACAATAAAGCATATAAACCTATTCAAAGCATTAGAACAAGAAGAAA